>BLKR01009863.1:0-82722 GCA_011170035.1 Teleogryllus occipitalis | reverse complement strand
ATGGCAACAATGACAATAAATATGTTGCAATTCACTTGGATAACCCTAGATTGAAATATGAGAATGTAATATATCGAATTAATATCGTATTGATTTTATTAATTTATTATTTAGATTTAATTCATCTATTACTTTATTGATATCAACCTGTTGTTTAAGTGTTCAATTGTTAAGAAATGGGCATAGGAAACACGACTATCATTATTAACTTTAATATTAAATTTCAAAATATTTTCTTTATTATTCCCAGTAGTTTTCCGCTGAAGTGCGATCCATGCCGGTGCTGGCATGCTGTTCTTGCCTGCAAGTTTTTATTTTAACTTTTCCAATATAAATCACGTCCCAACTATTTAACTTCTAGGCAAGTGTATACAAATGAAATAAATTTTTATTCAACTGCTTTTCTTTATATTCTCAATCACCGCCTACATCAGCAATGGCTCTTCTGCAATTTCTTCTTCTCGTAATCTTTATCACCGCACACCATCGACATTTACTTAAAATCTCTTTATGGATGGAACGTAATGATCAGTTGTATCAATTGCGTTTCCTAGCGCGGTCGACAAATTGCCTTTTCGTAACGTCATAACATCGACTCCTGTTCCTTGAGGGAGATTTTGTTTCAGGGTAACAATTACTTTTGTTCAGCGTGATAATACTTCTCATAAAGGAATTTAAAATCTGATTTTCTTCTCTTCCACAAGCAATTACTAACTAATAGTATTGTATGTAAATAGGTTATCATGTTTTAACCCACAGAGTAGCAGCTTTAGCATGCCGCATAGTGTAATTTGGATAAAAGTTTACGATAGGCTACAAGTCACAATTCTCCCATTAAATCCTTTGCTACGGAACAGAGCAGATACATTACTGTGAGAATATTTGGTTAAAATGGAATTCTCCGATGTCTCACATTTCACCGTTCTTTAATTGTTCCTGTACATTCACGTACTCCACCATTGCAAGCGGTTCGGCAGACTAGCCCCTCCCCCCTCCACCCATTCAATCTCCTGTTGGACAGACTCAAGCTCATATTCATGCTATTCAGGTAAAAATGAGTAAGACAGACCCAATCTCGCAAACGTTTCGAAACATAATCGCCGAAAATATCCACCATTACTTGAGGCATCCGAGAGAAAGGATATCCGGAGATGAGTTCCGGAGGCTGCTGACGGCGGCCAATCCTCTCTCGGCAGCCCCTACGCCACTCAGCGGGCACATCCATCGCCCCGAACGCAGCATCTCCGTCTCGACGCCATCTCGCCTTCTCTCCGGGCTGCGCATCACTCAATATGACGTGGGCACGGAAACGCGTGCAGAACGGAGGCGGGGTCGGCGGCGGACGCTCGCTGCATACTCGCGCGGGCACATTTCCGGCCAACGGGAACGGCGGGGGCGGAGAACCGCCTCCGGGGGCGGCGCCATCAAACAACATAATCGCGACGCAGATTGGCCCCGGGGCCGTAGGAAATGGCACTACCCTTCAAGGGCCCCGCGACCCTTCAGGGCGCGCTGTCCCTCCCCGTCCCCCTCCGCGACCTTCCCCGTTGCTCCGCCACCCGCTCCCGTCCAATCCCCGCCGGCCGGTCATTGGGGGCGGGGCGGCGGGATTAACGCGGCTCATGATGTGGATGCTTCTGCTTCGGGGCGTGACGTCTCCTGGGGCAGCGGAAGTCGTTGCGACAGGCTCAGGACTGCCGTGTGGTGCACGCCGTCAATTTCGTCAAATTACTCAAATTTATTTATAAAATTATTTAAATTTATAAAAGTATTACGCAATAGTCGATGTTATTAGTGAACTTACGAGAGCCAATATTTACATTAGAATTTATGTGCCTTTTCTGACATTTTCCATAAAAATTAAATTCAATGGGAAATCTAATATCATATTCAATGAAATTTATAATATTGGTATTCCTTTAAACCTCTCCCTAGGTTTAAAGGGCAATAGTTTTCAAAGCATCAGCAAAATTAATATTGAATTAGTCTTGGTTATATATTGATAGTAAGGTCACAATAAAAACCAGTATGTAATGGATTAAATGGTAATATGAATCTTGTAATACATGTTTTGTAAAATACCAGATAACAGAAATATAAAACATTGTTAATAAAACTATAAATTATAAAGAAAATGTGAAACATTCAAAATTGTAAAACAAATTTAATTCCTTTTCGTAATGCTCTATTAACATAGTGTTTTAAAGAAGTCGCTAACGAGCTGCAGAATGATGCGAATATAAATAAATAACAAATTAGTGCAACAGATATTGTATATTCGCTACACTCTTCTATTTAAGTAACATTTTTGGTTCAAGTCATCATCAATACTGACCATTTTTATTATCTGAAGAGTTCTCTGTATTATTTCTGTTATTAAAAATAAAATAAATCACGTTCTTCTATATTCAAAAATATTATTAACAATGGTAAATAAAAATCTGACTATGTATACAAGTTTTTCTATCTTGCCTACTCTGGTCCTTACGTTTCAGAAAAAGCATTATGGCATTTTTCATTCCTTTATGTTTCATTTTGGTTTTGAATCACAAATCTTAAAATTATTAATATTTGAAATACCAGATATCTATATCTTAACGGCGTAATAACAAAAAGTTGAAATAGTATACCTGTTGGCTACAAACAAGAAGCAAGCATAACGGAAATATTATAACTACATATCGTTTCGCCATGGAAGTTTTTTTATGGATGCTGGTAAAAATTCTCGATATCATCTCCTACGTGTGCCAAGAATCCCTTTCACAAACTCCATGAAATTTCAAGTACAAAAATAAATGAGCGAAAATTAAATGAATTTGCGCCTGGAAACTAGTATGTATTTCCAGAAAATGTACCAATAGAGGCAACGTTCTTCATAAACATTGAAAACCCGTGTAAGTTCACATGTCGCATATCTTACATTGTACTCGTAATTTATGTACCATGAACAAGCAAACTAATGAAATTTCAAATAAAACCTTTCACCGTTCTTCATGTACTGTCGCCATTCCCTGCAGACATTTCGCATCCAAGACTACACAGGAAAATGAAAGAAACGACAAATAGTATCTCAGAAAATCAAGTAATCATTAAGTAAACTATTATTGTGCGTACTAAAAAAATGTAAAACCGCTCGAGTTGAATATACTATAACAAGAATTTGCCACAGTTTTGAGGAGGCATTACTACAACAGCTATGAGACGTATGTTTCTTTTGAATTCTTGAAGTCAATAGAATAAATCTTATTTTTATTTTTCAATTTTAATAAAATACCATCTTTTGATGTTTCTGACAATGAAATGATTTTTTCTACAAAAGAGTCACCACTTTGACAGACTTAAGAATTCCCAAACTTTCATATTTAACATTAGTTGCATGGGGCGTCATTGTGCATGGTCCAAGGGATCATCCAAGTTCGGAAGCCGAAAACTGCACGTTCCAGTCTCACATAAGAGAATAATTGTGGCTTTTCTAACTTCCTCATTCAAAAATAGAGATGTAGCTTTCTAATACAATCGTCTCAGTTTCTATAGCTGTGTGATGAACGAAAAGCTCAGGTAGAGGAAGTATGCTAGATACGGTGAAGGGAATACTCCGTGCTCGCTACATGTCTACCTAATCCTATGGCGTAGATAATGAACAAAAATAAGGTCCAGGTCTGAGAAAACTGCTAGCTGCCAAAAGCCAAGTTAAACCGACGCTAAAATTGCAAATATATACATTTTTCAATTATTATTATTTTCTTTTTTGGGGATTTTCTCACGCGGAACCTGGAACCAGGCTTCCAGGTTTGAGGGGTCTCTAGGCATGCCACATTCTTAGCTTTACATATTTAGATCTATACAAACAATCCTGCAGGTTTAAAAAATTGCAGACTTTTGAGATGGAATAATTTTGTGAGGAGGGAGACTTAATTATTCCAAATAATACTTTAGAATTTTTGTTAAAAAGACCTGTTGCAGTTATTACAGTTGGTATAATCTCAACAGACCCGCGTTCGTATATTTCTTTATAATCCTTTATAATAATAATAATAATAATAATAATAATAATAATAATAATAATAATAATAATAATTATTATTATTATTATTATTATTATTATTATTATTATTATTATTATTATTATGCACTTTATCGCCATACCCTGAAGTAAAATTGCTGTGCCAATTTGATAGAATCCAACATTCGAATACGGGCATACGGAACGGTGTTTTTGCATACTTGATCAAAATGAGATTGTTTCTGTAATATGAGAGTGTTCAATATTTCAAATGTTGTTTTTGTGCGTTTTTCTTCGTTATTGTAAAAAAAACGTAAATATTAAAAGATGTAGAAACTATGAAATATAATCAAAGCTTCAATATGGTTTGTAATTAATTATTTACGTTTCTTTCCATGGTGTATTCAATTATAATATAAGCACAAATAAATCAGAAAAATGTATTAATAATGTTAATAAAAAATATACTTCATAATGGGTGCGTTGGACAGAGTTCAACGCGCGAGTTCTCATGTTACGAATGGCCGCGCGAGTGACGGAATGTTAAAGAGAATTTCACTGATAATTTTTGACGATGTTTTAGGTCATCAAAATCCGACCCCTAGTAATAAGTATATCACACATCATCCATTTCCTTGGAAGTGCGGACATTTTTTCGTCCCAAGAAACCGGGACGGTAAACGCAAGCCAAATGAAAGCGTAAAAAAACAAGGCACGCGCGAACGGCGCGGCGCGACGCGGCGCGACGCGGCGCGGGCGCAGGGATTCATTGCACTGGTTGCATTCCTGGGAGCCGGTGTTCGATTGCCGAAGCTGACCAGGGCCCGTTAGGCTGGAGGTCGAGGCCCGCGCCATCTCTCCGTTTCCTCATTCGCCTATAACTCCCGACCCGTCCCCGCCGCCACTCGTATACCTATCAGGCGCATTGTGCGGTTAATTAACGAAATCTGAATAATGGATTTCTGTTGGAAATAATAAAGTTCTTGGAACTCTCTTCGTATTCAGTTTCATACCCCGAGAAATGAAACGGAGATGTGTTCATGTTGTTTTTGGTGAATATTCTTCTGTCTTCTCGTTTTACGTGGCATATCGTTTGTTGTAGGAATTGGCACGATTTCAAGTTGAGTGTGAACATCAAGTATTTTTGTTTCATTGTGGTATGTGTGTAATGTAGAATCATTTTAAATCTCTTGAGAGTGTGTATCTAATTTGTTATTTATGCGGTTGATGAAAATTGTAGTTATTTTGTTACTGTAGTTTTCTTTTTCTGAACATTCCAAGGCTGTATAAGTTCAACTGTGTTTGTACCAAATTTTTAAGATTAAAAATGTTTTGCTGCAGTTTTCTATACCACAAATTCTTGCATTCACAATTATAGGACATTACAGAGATTCATTAAAGGCAAACTACGCCATGATCTTCAAGTGTTCATGAAGTGCCAAAACGAGAAATTATTACACTTCACATTTTTTGCTTATACTTATTACTCAATTGACCCTCAGCTTCTTTCTCGTCTATTTTTTTCTACTGGCAAGTTCATCGAAGCGTGGTGAAGACCACTTGTTCCTTCGAAACCGAACCACAATATTTATGGACTTTCCTATTCAGAGAGTACCCGTGACTCATTGGTCATATGCGGACCGATTGCAGAACGACCAAGCCATTATGCTTATAGAGTCGTCCTCAGGATGTCATTCCGGAGACGGGTCTTCGAAATGACTCTAAATCAGGACGAGTCGTTCCGTCTCAGCGGGAGGCGTTATGTTTCTCGCCTCTCATCAGATCGAAGGCCGACGAGGCTGTGGGCACATTTGAGAAACACAATGCAACCGCGCGGTTACCCGAAATAGCGTCCCTTCGCACAATGCCAAATCAATCCCTGGGATGGCACAGAAGACAGTGGGCCAGCAGGCTGGAACACGTGGCAAGTGGACAAGAAAAATAACACTTCGCAAAAAATTGCCATTTTGCAGGTGAAAGGCTTTGCCTTGAAAGAAGTCCTTTTATTCCACGGCTAGACAGTGTTTTATTTTGTATATCGTCTGTTGTTTATTCTAATAAACAACGAATTTAAAGAAATAGTGCTTTTTGAAATGTTAGCATCGCTGTCGGGTTGCTGGGACTTCCCCATCCAAGTACATCCGCCAGCGAAGCTCCCCTCTAGCCAGGACAAGCTGTAAGCTCCACACCGGTTTCCTGACAAGTGAGGTACTGTAGTGCATATAGTAAGTGTAAGTGAAAATGTGTAAGGGGAGCGGATTGGAAAAGGAAAAGAAACGAAAGTAACAACGTAAACGAATCACGCGTGGTCCGTGGCCCTATACACTTCTCCAGCATTCACCCGGCATTGATCGGGGAAAGTACTGAAAACTACCGATCAGAACAGATGGTTCCTAGAATTCTCCTCCAGTTATTGATTGATTGATTATTATTGATTCAGGGCGCGTGAAATACAGAGATCATTAGTCCCGTAAGTGTAGTGCATTTTTATCGGGAGGTGGCTGTGAACTCCCGCGGGCAGGCGAGATCCGGCGGCGACCTACCGTTCACTAGCGGGGTTTTCCCAACCAGATGTCTCCCACCAGTGGGGCACCGCCCCACCCGGGACAAATTCAAAGCCCCCGACCGGCCAGACACGAATTCGATCATGCTCTGCAGCTAGAATCGAAAACCCACTATCGTCCGGTCGCGAATCCTACGACCTCCTGGACGGAGGCACTGCCAAAACATCGGTAATGCTTCTTTCGAGCCAGCTCATCCGGCAGCTCCATTGTTCCAAGATCTCAAGTTCTCTCACTCAGAGAGGTTGTCACTGAAAACGAAAGGGAAGTCGCCCTCGTTCCCCAGCCGCCTGCCCACTGTGCGGCGCCGCCACGCGGAGGCCGCGGTTTTGTGTCGTGGGGCGATGGGCGATGGGCCGCGCGCGGGGCGATCCCGCAGCGTCGTCAATAGGCGGCAATAAGTCTCCGCGCGCTGCCGTGCCCAATCAGAAATTACGAGACATAAGGCAGCGGCGGGGGGCCGGCCGGCGGTAGCAAGGCGCGCCGTGCCGCGCCGCGCCGCGCCGTGGCTCCAGCGGGGGGAACGAGAGGTGGTGATGGAAGCAATAGGATGGTGATGGTGATGGTCATGTCAGTGGTGACGACGGCATTCAATGGATTGGTTCGTTGGTTGTTCATGATTCCGCACACGTCCACTACTGGGGTCATTAGTCCCGTAAGTGTAGTGAATGTTTTCCTCGGGTGTTGGCGGTGATCGCCCCATTGGATGGCGAGAACCGGCCTCGGCCTACCGTCGGCTAGCGGGGTTTTCCCACGACCAGGTATCTCCAAATAGCGGGGCACCGCCCCAGCCGGGACAACTTCTAAGCTCCCTCCCGGTTTTTCGGCATGTGTGGTAGTGTAGTGCATGTTGGTGTAAGTGTGTGTAAGGGGTGAGAATAGGATAAGGTAGGGTAAGGAAAGATATCGCGCGGTCCGTGGCCCATTTGTTAGGGTACTGCTCCAGCATTCGCCTCTTGTTGATCGGATAAATCACAGAAAACTACCGATCAGAGCAGCTGGCCACTTGAATTCTCCTCCAGACAGCGACTGAATTCGACCTAGCTGACAAGGCTACGCAGGCAATGGAAGTGGCGGTAAAAGTAGTGGTGGTGATGGATGAAATCGGTAAATGTGGCGGCGACCAAGGATTAGTGGAGGCGTCGGTTGGCAGAGTAAAAGAAGGAAGAACTGATAAAAGCAATAGACTTTCTTTATGAGTGGTAGATTCGTTTTTGACTGGCACAGGAAAGAGAGGCGATGATGTAAGCATTAGGTCAGTTATGGTGATGGCGGCCACATCAGTGGTGACGACCGCGGGCAATGGAAGTGGCAGTGAAAGTAGAGGAGCTGATAGATGAAGTTGGTAAATATGGAGGCGACCAGTGTGTTGGGGCACGTCGATTGGAAGAAAAAAGGAAGTGATAACAGGAATGGACTATTGTTGTGAATGGTAGATTCGTTCTTGTTGACAGAAGAAATAGGCGGTGAAGAAAGAAGTAGGTTGATGAGGATTGTGGAGACGTCATGTCGGCGGTGATGGTGGCTGACAGGAGTAGTGGAGAAAGTGGAAAAGGTGATGAAGTGGACTACCGCTGGTAATAGTGGAGACGGCCACGACCCTGATGATGTTGGCGGGGAGTGGAATGAGAGTAGAAAGTAGATGTGGTGATGGAACCAGTCGCTGATGGAGAAGATCAAGTCAGTGGCGAAGATAGTCGGCTGAAAAAGTGGATGCAGTGATGAAAGCCACATATTACCTTGTGAGTGGCATACGTTCAAGTCAAGCAAAAGAAGTAGATTGATGGAAGCAATCGACAAGTGGGTGATGTTCATGCCAATAGTATCGTGAAAATAGGGGTGGTGATGGAAGCAATAGAAAAAATCTGATGGTGGAGATGTTCAGTGCCATGTCTGAAGGTAGGGAATTAAAAGCGCCAATCAACTAACTGAAGCAATTAACTAACATTGGTGATGGTAGAATTGCTTATGTTAGTTGAAGCAGCAGTTGAGAAAGTGGAGGCGACGATGGAAGAAGTAGGCTACACAGTAGACAACAATGGACACGTCTGTAATGATGGCGTCGTTCATTTGGTCACAAGCAATTAGATAGAGATTTTTGGTGCGAATGCGTTTTGATTTGGTGATTTTTTGAAGGTGCGAGAGTGTTTGTGATTATAGTGACCTTAAAAGGAAATAGAAATGGAGAATTTGAGAAAATGTCTGGCGACAAAGCAGGCCAGGTGGCTCATAATAACTAAATGTGCTGCTTTAGTGACGGAACAAGATTGAACAAGAGATGGGGCAGAGGAAAAAATAGATGACGGAAGAAATGCGCTACAGTGGATGATGGTGAAATCGATAGTATCAATTCAGTTATTGACAAAGGAGATGAAGGATACCATTTAGGTGCAAAAGTTATGTAAGGTGGAATATTTAAGATGGAAAGGAAATAGTAAAGATAAATATGTTTGTTGATGGTGAAGTTTTGGGGTTGAGAAGGACTGTGGTAATCGATAATATCATTAAACGAAATCCAACAACGGTAGAGAAGAGGACACATTCACAAACTTGACACGTCATTCATGAGACTATGAAAGCGAAAAAGTAATTTGATCAGAGACCAATTAATGATTACGATTGATGTGTTGACAGAGAAAGTGAAAGTATTGGTGATGCTAACAATAGCATGTGTAATGGAAGTGACGGAAATCACGGTTGGCACAAAAGAGACAGTAAGAGAGGTGAGTTCATAATAATCGAGGGTGCGGAGCTGAAGGATAAGGTTATGGCATATTAGAAGAAAAGGTTATTGGAGAAAGTACAAATGAGTGAAGGGGACTGCTGTGAAGACAGACTGAATTAACAGATGAGTTACGTAGCCCATATTTCCTGGCGTAAAAGTCTACTATTAACTTGGATATTATACAGAGAACAATTATAATCCGCATATCAATGTACTGTATAGTACCAATAATAAACGCGCAAAAATGAATACGAAGTGGGTTCCGTAAGTTTGTAAGCCTTACAAACATCGTTTGGAATACAAAGAAAAAATTATGTAACTTTTCAACTTAATCATCCTTTACTCCAACCCTCTTCTTAAATATGTATATTAACATTTCTATGCTTTTGAAAAATACTCCAAATTTTTGTTCAAAAATGGCGAAAAGTGCTTCTTTCACTTCACACTCATCTGAAAATTTTCTTCTCCGAAGATCTTTCTTGAGATTTGATAGTAGTAGCTGGACCCTCAATCTAGACTGTAGGGTATACAGACCAACTCGTTGAAGACACAGTCCTTCACACTATTATTTGCAATCTGGACCGTAAGCACAGGTGCATTTTCGTGGAGAAGTTAAAAATCAAGAGATGTCACGCACCGCATCCTATTCAAGTATCACTCTCCACAAAACTGAGTGAGATATCGGCAGCAAATGGATAGAATTGCAACAATGAAAGACTATCAACTGTTCTGAACGTATTCTCTTTGACGAGCGTTATGTTGTTCAGGCCCGAAACTTATGCAACCGCCTCCGTACTTTGTAATGGATATCCACCTGATGTAAAGCGTGCTTGACTTAGATCCAAAACAATTTGACGTCCGTCTTCGGATAATGACTTGTAAGTAAATATGAGCATTAAATAGGATGAACCATTTTATACTCATAATTTTAATGGCAATTGTTAATTACGAAACATTTGCATTTTGTATAATTTCATACTTGTTTTATGGTTGTAACAGGATCATATTAAGGACAAGGCCTACAAGAATCACAGTAGTCTTTCTCACAAGAATGTCTCATAGCCATTGAACAAAATGGAACATAGAAACAATTGAACCTTTATATGTTCACCGTCTCAAAAATATTCCAAAAACAACACAGAGTAAAAGAAGATAATCAAGCCTTAAGAGCAAAACCTATGCTGCCGATCGTGTTGACGATGTTGGAGAAGGACCATCACGTGAACAGAACAAGTGAGCACGGCGTCGCTGCCGCGTGCATGGTCGGTGCCGCCCCCTGCCGGTAGCCGCGGCGCCTGCGCACCTCTCGGTCAAGGCGGCCGTGCATCATCCCACGCAGGCCGTGGAACAAATGAACGCAGCGCCGCGCCGCGCCGCCCCGGGAGGATTCGCTCCCAGCGATGACGCAGCGCCGATTATTAAATTCACGCATAATCAGGAACGCCGCTAACGCCATTTAGCCAGATAATGACGAACACCACCGTGATATTAACGAATGCAGCACGTGATGAATATGTTATTCATTACATTGAACGTGAACGGTAGGTTTCTCGAAACTCAAAAAATACGATGGGTACTCTTCATTCATAATAAAAGTGTGTTTTAAAGCATTGTCGTGTTTTGTGAATTTTGGTTAATGAATGGCGATTTAAATAAAAGTTGTCAAAAGCGGACATCAAGTTTGTGTAGTAGAATTAAGTAATGAAAAGGCTTAAATAAGTAAATCGCATACATTACAAACAAATATTAAAATTCAATTTTAATACAAAAATATCTTTATATAGTAAGATAATCGGCTTAACTTATTTTGTTGCTAAATTTATTTATTTTTTACCTAAATATCTACTGAAAATACTTATTTCGTAAAAATTCTGCTGTGGATGAAAACCAAATTTTCGAAAACGACAAACATTAGCACAAGGTAGCGAATAACTCACTTAACGTTAGATCAAGTCAGTCTACAAGCCTCAAGCAAATAACAATAGCGTTTTTTTTCTTTTTATAAAAGGTCCCGGTAATTCTCCAAATTCACACAACAGCGTTTTTAACCGTCGAATCCTAAATGTTCAAACTCACCATTGAGTAGAAATCGATATCCTCCACGACTAGTAAAGCTTTCTCCACACCACTTGCGGAGAAAGTAATGGATAGGGTACACGATCACAAAGCGAACCTCGCCTTTTTTCTCTCGTGGGTCGTGGCTCTAATAATAATTTTGCTTATCAGAAATTTATGTTGTGTTTTTAATGTTCCCTCTGGCCTCCAGCCGAGCGATCAGCCCTCCTGCGGAGCTCAAGAAATTTAGATCCTTGCCGTCTCCGCCGCCATGGCCGCCGCCTCCGCCCGCGCCGCCACCACCGCCGCCATCGCCACCGCCGTCGACTTCACCCGCGTTCAATACCCCGCTCGCTTGATATATTGGCCGATTTCTTGAAAAGCTTTTAAATAGGACCACCTTGGGGTGAAATATGTCGGAACACGGCATGGAATAAAAAAGAAAGGAAAAGAAACGAGGCATTCAATATTTCCCTTCCTTGGCGTCGACCCTGCAGTAATTACTTCATTATAATTTCGTCATAAATAATCGAGTGCTGCGACTCACTGATTAGCAAAAAGCGGCGCGTCCATGCGCAGCCGTGCTGGAAGGGAGATTAATCGACTATCGATCACTGTATCGAGATGGCTTTTACGGTGGATCGTGCGGAAAATGTTGATAGGCAGGGCGTAATGGAAAGTCGTTACGATGTTAGTGACTCGGGCTGGGTATGGAGAGCGATGAAGTTAAGATCATATTTTGAGAAATTTGCGTTTTCGGCGGGACAACATGATCCAAAGCCAAATTTGATCAGTTGCTGTGTAATTGAATGCAACATCCATGTTCTCTATTACAGGTTTGCTTGTAAAACATCTCCCTCAAAGGAACACGATTTCAAGGATTTTTGTTATAGAACATAACGAAACTACAAAAAAACATGCATTTTACATCAAACATTTATTTTTACTTTTTAGGAATTCTGTTTAGGTATTAAATCACATGAATTTATTATATTTTATACTAGAATTCAACCGGTCTTCTGCAAATATCACGTCAAACACAAAATATGTTTCTTATAAAAATGCAGAACTCTACAGTACAAAAATTCATTTCTCCGAAAATATGTTAGTCGTACATCTATTCAAAAGAACACGCCTGCTGTCAAATTTCTCAGTCGTTTTTGCTTGTTCCCTTCAGAGTTATGATAATTATTAAATTAGCATTGGCAGAACAAGATAGAACAATTTGTTTCATGCAGTTTATCAAATTCATATGGTTACATAACATGCCACGAAATGTGGTTTCAGAGTTTGACAAA
Organism: Teleogryllus occipitalis; assembly: GCA_011170035.1. NCBI lineage: Eukaryota > Metazoa > Arthropoda > Insecta > Orthoptera > Gryllidae > Teleogryllus > Teleogryllus occipitalis. The sequence goes on along the minus strand of BLKR01009863.1, from coordinate 70,080 downwards.
ATGAATACATAAAAAGTAAGCAATATTTTTGGGCAAGACTTCCAAAGAAACTTTGCTTTGACAATCTTCAAACTTTAATTTTAGCAACAAAAATTTCTCAGTAACTTTACGTGAAAGTAACGTACTAGGTAACAATACCTATAATTTTGGATAGATTTTCTTCAGTACCAATACCATTCGGATGGGTCAGGGGCAAATTTAAAATACACGTGTACTACTAGACAAAAATAGAGATTCATCTTACTCGTACTGCAAGTCAATCTTTACATGAGTTGAATTCGGTAGAGTGGCACGAAGTCCATCAGTAACAAATACTAAAATATAAAATAATACGAATCATTTTTTGTACTAGGAGTATTCCAAAGAACTAGGTGGCAAGTGATTCCATTTTGCCATTTGTCTTTCCAATACTGTTTCTAGTAATTATATTAAAATAGTTGTAGTTAAATTTATTACATTTTTGTCGTTATTATAATGATCATATAATCTACTTAGATTTAAAAGCGATTAGCTTCTACATAAAAGTCAAAATTATCTTTGTTTCATGCAGGGTTGAGATCATTTATTGAAATGCAGAGCACGTGCCGTTTACATACATTCATTTCAAATTTTTTATGCTTCCTTAATATTGCTAAAATCTTTCCTCTCTAAATTTGTCGTCTCTAATAGCTGATCGGAAACTTCATATATTAAATATTTTTGTAGTCAAATAAGAATAATAATAGATTGAGGGTATTCGTAAGATCAAAAATATTTATTTGCACGACTATTTTTATTCATGAAGACACGACACTTAAATGAGAATTACTTTTAGATCCATTTCTTATACTCTTGAATTTAAATCCAAAAAATATTAAAAACTGACTACACGTTTTGCATACCTACTTCTTCATATATCTATATAGCATTAACAAACAAATGATGGTGTGTTTGGAGAGCCTTAGTGCGTTTTTCTTGAGGTTTGTTCCTCGGCAAAACACGCCTCCTGTGTTTTTCACGCTTCATTTTGGTGGCGCGGTCACGGCCTTGCGCTCATCACGACTCGTGCAAGCTCCGTGCTTGAAGCCCCTCCCGGCGCGCGTCTGAGTCGCCCTTTCCTCGCAACAGCCGAGACTCGTGCTAGGAGCTTCCTCACTCATCCGAGCGGAGCGATACGATCGCACGACAAATAACGCGGTGCGCTCATGATGGGGCAATCCAAGTTAATCGAGAACATTGCGAGCGGGCGGGCGGGTGTCGTTAAAGCAGGTCAGTGACGTCAGCGAGGCCGCGGCGGTGGCCGAAGAGGGTCATTAAGGGGCGATCGCCCTTCGGAGGCTGCTGCGCCGCCGCTGTCCATCGGTCACCCGTGCGCACGACGCCTGTCCATCGCTCAAGTGCGGTGCGGCATGGCGGGGGGAGGGGCGGGCAGAGCGGAGCAGGGTGACGCTGGGCGATGCAGGGATCGGTGGAGAAGGGCGGGGCAGGGCGGAGCAGGGTGACGCAGGGCGGCGCAGGAAAGGGCGGAGAAGGGCGGGGCAGAGCGAGGAAGGGCGGGGCAGGGCGGATACGGGCGAGGTAGGGCAGATAGGGGCGGGGCAGGGCGGATAGGGCCGGGGCAGGGCGGAGAAGGGCAGGGCAGAGCGGATAGGGGTGGGGCAGGGTGGATAGGGGCGGGGCAGGGTGGATAGGGGTGGGGCAGGGCGGATAGGGGTGGGGCGGGATGGGGCGGGGTGGGGCTGGTTGGGACGGGGCGGATTGGGGGCGTGGTGGGGGCGTGGTGGGGCGGGGTGAGATGCGGGGAGAGGTGCGGGGAGGGGGGCGGTGTGGGGGGCGGGGAGAGGTGCGGGGTGGGTGGAGAGCGGGTCTCCTTCTGGAGCACTGACCTCAGGAAGGGTCTGGTCTGGTTGCCTTCGGAGAGGCAGGTGCCTTGTGGCATTACAGAGGCAGATGCATTGTGAATTACTTCAACGCGCTTTGCGAAAGACCATTTCTGTGCCTCGAGGTATAGTGCATTAAGTCACATACACCAAATTTACCGGGAGACCGTACAGTTAGTGAACCCTGATTATGACGCTTTTCCACACTGTATATACTACAGCTAGGTCGAAGTCAGGCGCTGTCTGGAGGAGAATTCTAGCGGCCGACTGCTCTGACCGTTCAAGGTTCGACGATCAACACCGGGCAAATGTTGCCGCAGTACCGTAACAAGCGGGTCCCGGAGACGCTTAAAACACAGGCATGCTCTTGAAATAAGATCGACATTGTAAATCTCACAAATTTGATGATCAGAAATATAATTTTGTTCATAATATTGTTAAGGGAGATATTTAACAATCGAATTAAGTTCAGTTTTAATTATCAAAATATCTTTTTGGCAAAATAAACACACATACGATACTGAGTTCCTTGTGATTTTACATGATAAATCATCTTCCACACTTTACAATCAAAGTTTCTTGTCATATGCCATCGTAAGTTAAAAAAGTGATTCTGCAACGGGTATGAACTCATTTTAACAAAATTACAAATTGAATTTGAAGTGAATGGGGCAAGGGAGAAACTCGTGTCCAGTTTCTTTCGAGCTATTCGATGCTCATGTTTCCCCTCCTTTTCATTCCCTTTCCTTGTCGATAGTGTCGTCACACCACATTGACGCCTTGTATTCACTTATCTACATTATTTTAATAATTAGATTAGTTCAAAGAATTGGTCACCCCGACGGGTTCGAACTCGGGCCTTCTGGTTTTACTCTCAGCTGCTCTAAACACTAAGCTACCGACATTATTTGTCCTAATATTAAAGTGTGGTACTCACATCTCCGGTTTCCTTGGTCAGTTTTTCGAAACAAAGCGATCCCCAAACTCGGCGCCAGCGTTCGCTTGTTCGGAAAGCGCGCAACCCACGGCCTCCTGGCTCGCGCCACCGGCCGACGGCGTGGGCGGCCTTGCCCGGCCCGTGTCCAACGCTGGCGCGCGGGAGTTCGACGCATGCGTGTATTCGCGCCACGCCCCCCAGCCGAATCGGGATCCCAATTTGTTACGCCGGCAGGTGTGCCCTTCGATATATTTACGGATACAAACGGCGGGCTCCCCGCCATCCTTCTTTGTGCGATACAACTTTCGTGAAGAAGTCGATCGCTGGAACGGGCTTCTTTTTGTCATCGGAACACAGAGTGAAAAAAAAAAACGTCTGTGAAGTACGACTCCAGCGAAGGAGATCGTAAATCACGCAAAAATTCTCACAGTTATTTAACGTGTAAAGTTAATCTGCTTCATTCATTGGGAATTAAGACGACGTGCCTTTGGGCGCTTATAAATGTTAGTTTTAATGCCAGTACGCGTACGTGTAAGCCATGAGGGATTTATGCATGAACACACTCATCACATTCGGGAGAACATGTAAGTCTCCATGAAAGGATTAAGTCATATAATCAGTTCCATCTGGAAGGAAACGCCCCGAAAGATTACCACTCGTACAGCTTGCTTGGTGGATGCTGATACAACCGGACGTTGTCTTGTCTTGCAAGGAAAGCTGTTTTAGATGGACATTAGATGTGTTTATTTTGTGTTATCATGCATTAAGGGACTGTGCCTAACAACCAAACGACTTCTACAAGTTTGAATAAGAAGCAATTGGTATTCTCTACTTTAAACCACCTGCTTCGGTCTTCCGTAAACTGAGAATATTCCCTAGAAAGTGGGCATCCATGTCATTAAGTAGAATAAAGCAAGATATAATAGATTCTACAATATGGTAACAAGATAAATCTTACAGTTAGTGTTCACATCGGCGGTTCACATCGGTGTAAGTTAGTGTTCACATCGGCAAAATTTTGGTAAATGCAAGTTCAACTACTACTGATTGCTTAAAAATCTGAAATCTCATTAACAATCCATTCAAAGACGACACACATATTCATGTAACGACTCGACCAAACATTTTGATTATTTTTTGGAAGACACCAATTGAGCAAAATTAAAATTCTTGTACACTGATACGACAATAAAGTGATATTAATGTAACATTTTCAACTAACGGATATGATTCCAAAGTTTTATATTAAAAATGCAACTCTATAATTGTTAGGTAGGTATAAAAATTAAAAAAGAATATCTTTAACTATGAAATTTGAGGAAGGAAGATTTTTTTATTTAAACTTTAAAAATAATTATGTTTAATAAAGCAATAATCATAACTTACTTTTAATACTCACTAATACTTTAGTTAATTCGATAATGGTGCAAAGCTTCATTTATCTTTTCTAAATTTAAAGAAGGTTAATATGTATTCATTGATGAATGTTTCAATAGTATGTCTGTTTTAGACCTACTTACATAATTTCAACATCCTTTACCTCATGTGTTTTAAACTGAGCACTTGACATACCGGAACGCTTTTTTATCTTTTAGGAAAACAACGTAACAGAATCCAACAATACTTTGAGAAATTATCACATTTACTTCCATTTTCTCAGGTAAGGTTTCATTAAAAAATCATTTTAATGACACTTTCGAAAAACAAAGTCACAAAAATCCAGAGTATTGCATCCTTTGATCTCCGTCTCTGATAAAATATGACTTAAAAATTGGTATAAGAATCGTCTTATTCATTTTGTAAATTTTTATTGTACATCTCATTCACTTAAATGCAGGAATTGGCTTGTGTTTCTCAGCAGTGATTGAGCTTGAGCAGTGAAAATATTGAATAACGTTGAAAAGCATATCCCCTCGCAAATTCTTTTTAGTCGGCAGACCCAATCGTGAGATCTTTAATAATAATAATAATAATAATAATAATAATAATAATAATAATAATAATAATAATAATAATAATATAGAAGGAACGTAGAGTGCACAAATTTGTTTAATTAGCTATTAACTAGTGTGCTAGAGACACTGCTTTTAGTACTCATGGTGAAGAGATATCAAAGGAACTCATTTTTGCACAGAACATATTGATCGTCCTCCAAAATGCCTTGGAAATTTTTCTTCATACGCAGTATGTAATGGAAGCCATGTAATGCTAGTCTCCTGATTGGGCATCTCAATTCATTATTGCAGTCGGTCCGGTTTCTGTTGGCCGCGGTGTCCGTACGGTATACGTCTAGGTTGATTTCTGCCCGCTTTCTCCGTCAGGCCTTTATTAGTTCGTCTTCTTGTTTAGTGGACGGCAGTAGAAGTTGAAGCCTTAAGTCTTTAGTTAGTTAATGCCTTACTTTACGTGGCGAGACTCGGACCATCGGGCCGGCTCTTTCGATGGACCACGCAAATTTTGCTACGCTCCTTTCACCACGTAGCGAAGCAAGAAGGTATTACTCGGACGACGAAACAGGTGATTTTGAATTTAGTTCAGAGGCTTCTTTTAGGCTTGAGGTTCTTTTACATGCAGTAAATCTACACATGGGACAGTCGGCTTTCCTTCCCCTGCGAAGGAGGACGTACGAAAGATATTTTCGTCTTAAAAAAATCCACGGCTCCGAACGGGTTTGAACCTGCAAACATGGGTACAACAGCCCGATAGGTTTCTTTTAGACTTGAGGTTCTTTTATATGGAGTACATCTACAACATGAGGCAGCCGGCTTTACTTCCTATCCGAAGGCAGGCATACGAAAGATGTTTTACCCCTTAAAAATCCACGGCTTCGATTGGGTCTGAAGCCGCAAACTTCGGTACAACAATCCGATACGCTCACCGCTGTTCCACCGAACCCAAGGTCTTGTCTCAGGAATCGCGAGGGCCGTGCATGAACTTGTCGCAGGGGGCTGTGGAGCCCAGAGGCAACGATAACGGCGCCTGAGAGGTCCGTTTCTTCGACCTCGCGTCGCGTCGCGTCGCGTCGCTTCGCGTCGCCTCGCGCAGGCGCTCCAGAGGAATGCGCGGAGGGAACTATCGAAACAGGTATCGACACGCGCGGCGGCGAGCGGTGGAGGGGGAGGGAGAGGGGGAGGGGGCGGCCAGCGGGAGGCGAGGGGACGCTCGCGCCCCACATAAATCAGGCCTGAACCCAGGTCCAGCCGAAGCTGCATACCGAGGTGAGGACCCACCGTTCGCGGAGCCACAGTGGACGAAATGGCTGTACGGAAAAGGAGACTGTGTTTGTGTGTGGGGGGCGTGCTGGAGGAACTGGATTTTGTTAATATGAATTGATGTGAAGGGTGAAAACGAACGAAATGGAATGACACATTCCATTTTAGTTAACACTTCTTTCAGATAGGTTTTATTTTGAGATACAATTGTAACCATGACCGTACAATGCATCACATATTAATACTAAAATGAATGTCAGATATTTTTAAGTAGTGTTTCACAGAATGTTGGAAATTGTGTATGGAAAAGTATATTTTTGGAAGTTAATTTTGATTTGTTAAGAGAAATAATATAGATGATACAATACTCTTTTTTTTAAAATATTTATTTCTCCTGTGCAACATCAATGTTTTATAGGGATTTTCAAATACATTAGTTTTTGTGACGATTCCTGCAGTGGTCAGGCTAATAACCATCATTCCTGTGATAATGAAATAAAACTATGTAATAATGATTTTCCCTTAGCTTTAACTTCATATTTTAAAATTTTATTTTTGGGTTTTCTGTAATGTCTATGATGGTAATGTTCATGACGAGCGAAGCTTATCCTTTGGATATCATGAACCTAAGCGGCAATTTTGTTTCGTTTTTCCTAAGCCCTAGGTATTAGCGCACGGTGAAGATGGAAGAAATTTTTGGTTGGAGTAGGCGTGCCAAAATATGCGCGCACGAGCTACTTGCCCACCAGAAATCCTATGTGCCTGCGTGCTCGTGTACTTCCCCTAACCCTCTCATATCCCACCCTGATGTACAAAGATGTGTCCTCGTGTAAGCTATAGCTGGGAAGGTAAGCACAAAATGCTCGATATATCACAACGAATGCTTACTTTGTACGAAATCATGTCTAGATCTGCTAGATAATATCTATAAAAAAAGCATGCGTTTGAATTAGGTTTGAATACTCTATTACATTACTTTATTATTAGTTCATTTTCATTTTTGAATCCTGATTTTCAAAATAATTTTTGGCAAACGGCAGCAATATGTTTGAATGGAAAATTATTTACCTGTTTTAGTTATCTTATGTTTTATTTAATGGTTCTGTAATTTGTTGTACGTAGCAATAATATGAAATAAATTATCATGTTTCAATGTAGTTTATCCCCTCTAGTAAAACCTCAACTGCTAGAGCCAATGATAGACAATTTTAATTAAATTCATGTAAAATTGTATTAAAGAACTATGACAAGCCTAAATAACAACAGGAAGAAAGTTTAGGATAGTTTCCTATTGTTCTAATAAAATTGTGAATAAAATAAATTTAAATATTTAAATTCAACGTTAAACAATTATTATAATATTTAAAAAATGTTTAATTGAAACAATGATTAATAATAACGAAAATATATTAAGAACCGCAACTTTGTGCTCTTCAAAACATTAAAACTCACTAATTTCTGGACTGATCACTTACAAACACACACAAAAAAAACATTTGAGGATGCATTCCTCTTCTACGTAAAAAATTAATTTCGAGAACATTAACACTGAAACGTATCACACTTTCCCCAAAAGGCAGGCTATCTCACATTGTAAACAACAACAAGCGCACTATTTACGACCTGTGTCCGTTGAGAACCTCTTTTCGCTGACTGTGCCCGCCTGGCCTCGCCGCACCTCGCCGGCCCGCCACCCCCCAAGAGCCTGGAACCTCCCCACCGCCGCCCATTCCTCAGGCTGCGTCACCCGAGCTTTCGCAGCCAATAAAGCATTTTGTCAAGAAGCACTCTATAAATATCCCAATGTCAGCCATAAACTAAAAATTTTCAAAGTCCCCCTCCCGCCCGTCCCGAGATCCCAGTCGCGGCGCCTTCCCCAGTGACACAGACCGCGCGCGACGCTCTGCCCGACGGCCTGGCGGCCCCGGCCGCCGATACCCACACTCATATATTTAGCTTCAGATATTTGTACATACTTCCAAATACGTAATAAATAAACATGACGTACACACTCGAAATACACACACACGGAGCAAATAGAATCGGATGTTATTTATGTGCATCAAGACTTCTTTGAAACGAATCCGGTTCTTGGGATCTGGAAAATAAAAGCAGACGAGAGCGCGCATACAGTCACCTTGGTGGCCCAACAAGTGAAGTGAGGACGTGAGGACGGGGGATTGTTCACGGTCGTTTAGGCGAGATTCTACCGAAAATGTTGCGTTTAGGAGAGAGTGTCAAGGTGGCCGTTCGGTGGGTGTGCTCACCTGCTTCCGAAAGAAATAAAAGGAACTGTGACAGCGTTAAGGGAATTCTCGAAAGGAAAGTTTTTAGATGACCGAAATGAATTACACTAGAATACAAAGTTTTATTTCACGTAACAGATGATGCAATAGATATTTTAATATCATATGAAACCTCGCAACAATCTTAAGGTTGCAGGAGTGAAGTGAACATTTGTTGAAGTGGTTAGAATGACCATGAAACAATCAAAAACAATGACGAAGATGCGATTTCTTAAAAAAAGAAATAAAATGCAACACTGAAGAATTGCACCAAAACAATATTTGAAAAGGAAGCAATAATAAGTCAATATCCTTCTAGTAATATATCTTCTGATGTATTTTGCCACTGTGAATGGAAAATTAATAGAAAATGCATCTCTGATGAGACTTCAAAATTCCCAAGAGAATCTAGTAATCAAAATCTGAATGAACTAAAGAATGTCTATCTTTATTTCTTCAACTGTGATATGTTTATTACGTTACTACCATGTTAAAATTAATAAATAATTAAATTGTGAATTGTAAGTGTTCGGGAAAGTAACATCCATAGAATTTTCAATGATTTTCAGTTATTATTCACTACCTAAGAGTAATTTTATTGAAAAGAGAGAGTTTGTTTTTCATACACTTCTGCTAATTACCGTATGTGTGGATTTACTCAGTGAGTTTTACGATCGATTACATTCAGTGATGGAAAAAGTAATAAGCGCGTCTGTACAAAGCAAACTACACGCAAACGTCCATAGGTCTAACCACCGATTCGATGCATTATACAGTCCCTTTCTTGCCAGCAAGAGCAGTGAGCAACCGCACCCCATTTGCCTGGGCCGGCGCCACTCCCACAGCTAGGCCAGCGTGCGTACGCCACGCAGCCCGGGCGCTTGAAATACGCTGGGCCGTCGCCGCGCCGCCCTGGCGCCGATTGATCTCAAGGAGGCCGTGATCCACGAGAGGCGCGCCGCGCGGGCGGGGCGGCGGTTGCTCCGCGGCGGAGGCGGCGACGACGGCGATAGCAGGCGCAAGGGCGATGGTGATGGCGGTGCTAGTGATGGTGGTGGCGGTGGTATAGGCGGTGGCGGCGGCACGGGGGTTGTAGCAGTGATAGTTGTGCGGATGGTGTGGTTATAGTGGTGGTGATGGAAGGGGTGGTAGCGGTATGGGAGGTGGCGGCGGCACGGATGGTGGTAGTTTTGGGAGTGTTGGTTGTTGGTGTTGGTGTTGTGGGATTGTGGTGGTGGTGGTGGTGGTGAAGGTGGACCTGGTGAAGGTGGAGCTGGTGGAGGTGGAGTTGGTGGAGGTGTTGAAGGTGGTGGTGGTGAGGGCAATGGCGGTGGTTGGTGGGAATGGTGGTTGTGGTGGCGGTGGTTGTGGCGGGGGGGTAGTTGTGGTGGTGAGAATGGTGGTGGTAATTGCGGTAGTGGTGGCTGGGGTGGTGAGTGGTTGTGGTGGTTATTGCGGTGGTGGTGGTAGAGGTGGCGGGGGTAGCGGTGGTGGTGGTGGTGGTGGTAGTGGTAGTGGTGGAAGAGGTGGTGGTGGTTGTGGTTGTGTCGGCGGGTGTGTGTGTGGCGGGGGGGATAGTGGTGGTGAAGGCGAAGGCGGTGGGGGTGGCGGCAGGAGCAGTGGTGGTGATGGTGGCGGCGGCGGCGGCGCCAGCGCGCGCGAGTTGCGTGGGAGCGTTGGCGGCGGCAGGTAAGGAGCTGGTGGCGGCTGCGGCGGGCCGCGAACGGGAGGCTCATGCATCAGCCGGCCGCGCCGCCAGCCCCAGCGATGCTTTAAGACGTTCGAAGGAACACGGCCCCCCGCCGCCCCGACAAGGTGGGCCCGCCGCCGCCGCCGCCACCGCAGAGATTTGTGGAGTCGGTCGCGGCGCCCCCCCCGCCCCCGCCCCCTGCGGTGGAGGCGGCCGGGGCGGAGGCGGGGAAGACGGCTGGCAGCGGGAGGGGTTGGCTGCGGGGTGGGTGAAGAGGCGGAGACAACGATGGCAGAGGCGGTTAGGGGTCTTGCGGAAGTGTGGTTCCTGCTCCTAAGGAGAGCTTCTTGTCTTACTGGCGCTAGAGTGCCTTGGGAGAGACGGGCTCCGAGAAAAGCGGAAAATGTGCTGATGAACTCTGTTTCAGTGACGAGCTTTATGCTGGGAATGATGGTCTGAAAGAAATATGTCGCTATATTTAAACTATATGGGCATAATAGGTGTTTTCAACAGCAAATCGCATTCCCTGACAACTTCACGTTACGAAAGATCCAACCCGAATAATTATTTCTAGTATTCTACAGAAAAAAATAATCGCAGAAATTTACTTTTCTGAAATATAAAACACATTCAAATAAACGTTATTACTTACCGAAATATTTGCTCCTTAATTTAAAATTCTTTGTGGAGTGTATTTGGCATATTCGTCAAGTTACTGAAAACAATAACATTAAGTGTTGATCTTTTACGCGAATTTCTAAATATGAGCGATTATTATTTAAATCATACAACTGAATATATTACACTTTGTGAGATACACTACAATGAAGTCTTCCTTTAAGTAACTTGTTTTGTGTTGTTTTCCAAGAACTTTTTCTAAATTAAAATAACAGTGAGATTAATGTCAAAAAGTAATTTCGTCATTGATGCAATGTGTTCTTATGACGCATAAAAGTTAAAGAAATATTATATTTTAAATTTCTGTTTGATGTTGGGTCGCTCTTTGTAAAAATTTTTCTTGATTTAGTTCTCTTTTACAGACCGATCAACCAAGTATTTTTTGTCATTTAAAAAAGAGACTCTTTAGGAAAATTCTCACCGCCATTTCTTAATCACAGAGAGTTCATTGGAATTAATTACTTTCTGTTAATATCTCAATCTCTTTGCGGGATTTTTATTAAAATAGAAAACAAAGCGAAAAATCGGAGGTTTTTGAATGAATTTCAATTGGAATTATTTTTAATCTGTAATCTTATTTTTCGGTTTTTATTATCCTGCCCGCTGCCTTTTATTACCCCAGCGCCTTTCTCCCTTTGCATTGACGTCGCCGGCCGTGCTCTTTCAACAGCTGTCTCCCTTCCAACCAACCCTTTCAGATTTTTCTTGTTAATTTATATTTTAATTTGTTCCTTCCCGAGTTAGAGATCAATCATCGAAAGTATTCGGTCACATCTGATAATGAAATCAAATTAACTGAGATTTTTAATGAAAACTTCTGTAGCAACAGTCTCTCCTTAATGTCGAAATAAAAAATAAGAAAGTGCCGGGTGAGATATGAAAGAAACGACTATATAAAGAGGGGGGCCGGGCGGAACGTGGAAGAAAGAAAGCAATGGTATCGGCCAGGGATTAAGTGATGGTAGTAATCCCAAGTCAGAGATGAAAACAGTCGGCAGAGGGGGAAGTCGGGGACGAGAAATGAAAAGGGTTGAATTATTGAATGGGCTACGTCTTGCGTGCAAGAGTGTGATATCTGACAACGGAAAGTAAGATTTCTCCTCCGTGCATTTCATTTCTTGTGTGTCATGTTTGATTAATTACTCTTGTAATGACCTACTAATATGACCAACACTACATATTTTCAATATTCATCATGTTAATGTGCACATTTAAAAATCATAACCCTCTCATTTTTAAAAAAAAAATATTTATAACCTCCATCTAACAAGAGTTTACACTAAGCATGGATGTCTAAAATATTACACGACCTTATTAATACTGCTACTTCGAAAACGTGATTTTTCGTCAAAATACGCTTATCATCGGATTAACATAAATCAAAGAGGAATAAAAATACAATGAAATTTGAAAATTTATTAAAATAATGCTCATTATTTCTGTTTCAAAGTCCTATTGTGTGAATGCTTATTATCATTGTGTAATATTATTTGAACAAAAAATAAGAAATAAAAATACTACACAAAAATAGAAAAAAAACTGATTTTTCAGGTTATATCATAAGTACTATTTTGTGTACAAATGTTCCCGTACAAAAGTAAAAAATCTCATTTCAGGAAAGGACCTGATTCAAGATCCAAATAGACGGGATATTTGTCCAAATATTTTACTGCTGTAATATATTACGGAAGTGCCAAACAAGTCAAAATATTTTTCCAGAGGCGAGGCCTTTCAAAGGATTTGCCGGTGGATGGAAGCACCTTGGCCAGGAAGCGGAGCGGACCAAAAAGAAGTGGGCAAAGATCGGCGCGCGCCAGCCACGTGGCGTTTAGCACGCTCTTGCACGGATCGCCGCCAGCGCGGGCGCGCGCTCTAATGAAAGAGTTGATTTGTGAGAATTAATTCTTTAAGGAATTACCGGATCGCTGCGTGAATATCTGATACCGGGCGAAGGAAGGAAATGTTTCTCAAATATGTCGGCGATACCACTGTTCTACTATCGGAGATGAAAACGTTGCTTCCCTAATTTCTCGGGCTGAAACCAGGTGAAATCGTATGATTTTTTCGAATAGGATTTTGGAAATTAGGCGTGGGTCGTAAGATGGTTTCAATGGACAAGTATTAAAATTATGAATATAATGAAAGCCTGAAATGTCGTAAAAAATTTGTATCTTCTATTTTTGTAACTACCTTAACTATACGTTGCTGACCCAATTTATGGACTTGCAGTTTCCTCAAAAAAATGCTTAAAAATTAAGTGAAAAGACGTACATTATTACTTTTCATTAAGTCATTGTTCTGCTAGTACTATATAAGAACATGTTTCCGAATTTAAAACCTTCAATGAAGTAAAAGTTTTGGTTATTTTTGTTAGACAACTTCAATATACTTTGTCGATTTCTGAACAAACCTTGAAGAAAATTGTGCATACCGTAATTCTTTGAAAAAGTTTTTTTGTTTAATTTTTAAATAACTTAAACGTGAACGTTCTGTGAATACGTGGGAAGTTGGAAATATAATTCAACTTAGATATACATCGGTCCTGTTCATCAGGTGTATCGATTGCAATAACCGAATAACTGCATGTTCCATTGAAGATCACCTTGAATGTCATCGTAAATTAATAAGTACATGTAAGAAATTAAATGAAACAGAATTAGGTAATTAATATCGTGTGATGGTCATACGATAGCCTTCCTACACATATCGTTTTGACATTGCCTGATTTAAATTGGATAAGAGTGAAACATAACTTAAACAAATCAATTGCATCTGAAAAGTTTTTCGTTACACCTAATACTAGTTATTAACTTCGTTGTCAATCTATTTGAAATTATAAAATATTATTCATAAAAGAAATATGTGACATGTGTCTTTAAAAAATTATACTTCGTTACGAAAAGAAATGATATCATGTTATTCATCTTGAATAATGATATTAAGCATGACTTGTGACAAGATATTAAGAGCTCGTAGTATTACGTACAATATTGCAATAAAGGAAAAGTAGTATGTATAACATCCATTTATTATAAATGTGGTTAATATAAAACATTCACCGTTTGTAACAAAAAAATTAAATTAGTAAAGTGAATTGAGGTAACATAAATAATTTATGTAGCGAAACCTAGACTGTGAATTTTCTAACAAATTCTTTAATGGATGAGGCATACGCACTTGTGTATATATTTTATATCTATTCTATTATAAACGTTTAAATCAATTAATATTTTGTAAGGGGCTACAAAACTTAAAATTCTTTTTTTGAATTCTCCCAAACGTGCTATTTCGCATACAAGCACTGCAGAATCTACAGAAACATAATACAACATATCACATAACAACCACACAGGTCTTATTTCCTTTACCGCACAAATATCAGCAAACATTTCGATAATCAATACGATAATGAATCTGATTTTTACACCATCTTGTGTACAAAATTCATCACCGGCCACTTTATCGCACGACCTGGAAAGTAAACATATTGCCCCACAACACACGCGAGCGAGATATGGAGCAACCTTGATTATATTCGACATCCCAGACGGCGAAACAAGAGAAGCCGTCGAAAGCGCCATTTGTCTTGCGAGCGGGAGGGCGGGGCCGAAGCGGGTGAGCGGGGTGAGCGGGGTGAGCAGTGTGTCCGTGGCCGCGCGTGCCTGCGTGATCATCCGCATTACGCCCCGGATCGCCTCACCCGACGATGCCCGGTCTCGCTCTAATTTATATCATCGTCGCCCCGATTAGATCGACCAGGTGTTTGCATAAATTTATCAGTGCGGGGAGTGGTGGGAGAGTGGAACTAAGTGATGGCGAGAGAGAGAGAGAGAGAGAAGAGAGGGAAAGGAGAGGGAGAGAGAAGGGAGAGAGACAGAAGGATGAGATAGAAGGGTGAGAGAGAAGAGGGAGAAAGAGAGAAGGGAGAAAGAGAAGGTAGAGAGAGAAGGCAGAGAGAGAAGAGAAAGAGAGAGACAGACAGAGAGAGAGAGAGACAGAGAGAGAGAGAGGGGGGGAATAAAAAAATTAAACGTGTGGGCGATGAATTCCAGTCGAGCATTGGATATGATCCAGTTAGAGAATTTGAAAAATACATTAAGAAGGTCGACGGGTTTAATGATAAGCCTGGAAGGATAATGGAGATAGAGACGAGTGAATTATGAAGGCGAGAATACAAGAGACCGGACGGAGTGTGTGTGTTAGAAAATGTGAATGGGCTGTAGAAAGAAACAAGGTGAGGGTGAATACAGAGAACAAAATTGGTAAGACACGAACACGCTAGGAAGATGACAAGGTGGGAGCGAGAAATAGAGAAACTGGGATGACAAAGGTATGAGGACAACGAAGTTTAGACAAAATGAGCAAGCAGGTACGCCGGGTCGACAGATCGTGAAAGGAAAGTAGTACAGATGAATACAGAGCGTGCGGAGACGGAAGGAGGTGGAAGGTATGATCAACAGCGTATAAGTGGGATAGGTAGGGAGGACCTGGTATGGGAGGCGGGACGGACGAGCGTCTCCGTGGGGAGGCAGCAAGGGTACTAAGCACGGAGACCTGGCAATGACCGAGTCGGGGAGCGACAGAGTGGGCTCAAGGCGAACAGGACGAATTGACGAGCTGTGCAGGGTAACAAGAGGTAGAGCAGCAGGTAGGGCCAGTATGTCTGGGTATCTGATCGAGGCCGGGCCGGAGGGTCTGAACGAACGTCCCCGACGGAGCTGAGGGGAAAATCGGAGAAGGCGAGGTGGAAAGAGGAGTGGGCGGGAAAATACAGAGCGGAAAGTCAAGGAGGGCAGAGTGGGCGGATGGGCACATCGTGTACAACAAGACAGGATGGGTGCAAAAAGGATAGCGCAATGGTGAAATGGGGCGGGCAGGCGGAGTAGATGGGTTGGCGGAGAAGATGGCGGGCAGAGCAGGTGGGCAGAATAGGTGGGCGAAGTAGGTGGACGGGCGGAATAGTTAGGCGAGCGTAGTAGATAGACGTAGGGGCGAGCGGGCGGGCGGGTGCGCTGGCGGGTTCGGACATCTGACCGGGCTGGTGTGCAGACGTACAGGTGGGTCGAGTTGGTGAGCGTGCGGAGAAGGTGGGAGTGCGGACTATGTAGGTGAGTGGGAGAGCTGTCGGGCGGGCAGATAGGCGAGCGATTGGTTGAAGTAGGCGGGCGGGTGGGCAAAGAAGATGGGAGTGCGGACTACGTAGACTGTGGGAGAGATGTCGGGCGAGCGGGTAAGCGAGCGAGTGGATGAAGTAGGCGGGCGGGCTCAGTAGGTTGGCTGGTAGAGCCGGCAGGCGGATGTGAGTTCTGCACGGAGGCGGGCAAGCAAGCTGGTGGGTGGGTGGAGGAGGGGAAGGAGAAGGTAAGAGTGAAGCAAGTAGACGGATGGGAGAGCGGGCGGTGGGTGGGCGTGTTCGGGTACGCGTGCGGGCGGGAGGCGAGCGGGTGGGTGGAGCAGGTGGGCGGAGTAGGTGGGCGGGCGGGTGGAGTAGGCAGGCGGGCGGGTGGACCGGTAGGTGCAGGGCGGGGCGGGAGAGGCCACACCCGGCAGGGAGGGGGAAGGGCAGGGACGGAACGGATTAAGACGTGGGGGGAGGGCGCAGGAGGGGAGAGGGGGAGGCGTGATACAAAACGAATGAGCGAGCAACCGCCGCTCCGACGCGATGTCCCCGGGGCGAGAAGCCTCAACTAAAATATTATGTCGTATACAAGCGCAGCTTGCCGACGGGAAATTAATAGCCGCCCAATACATAGTAATGGAATATTGAAACGTCGGCCAGGAAATGTATTCCGACGCAGGCGCGCGAGGTGCTGGGTAAGACATCACTTCTTCATTTCTCCCCCTCCCCTCCGCCACTCCGTCCGCTGGCATGTACACGTTGCCGCGAAGGAATCACCACTTTGGATCGGTATACTGAGTGGTTTTGAAATAAAACTCTTTAATGCTGTCTCCTTGCAAGTTACGACCCGAATATTTAACTCTGTATTTAAATGAGCAATTTTTTTTGTACACTGTTTCTCTTTACACGATTTCTGATGCAGCGATTCTTCTGAGTTATTGAAATGTGAGAGACAATGGGTATTGTACTAGACAGACAGAAATGAATATAGCACTAGTATCAAAATGCCTCGCTAAACCTGATTGCAAAAGTTAGTTGGTACGTGAAACTTGAATTAATTACCTTACCTATACGCCAGAAATGTGGCTGACTTGTGGGCGATTAAGGAAAATAAATTATTAAGAGAAAGCTCTTGAATTACAGAAATAATAATAATAATAATAATAATAATAATAATAATAATAATAATAATAATAATAATAATAATACCCATTATAGTTAGAGTGTTAGTAACTTGTTAGGTTTCTTCACAGTATATTACAGAGAGGGATATTAAAAGGACGAAATTACAAAAGCAGATGCCCCGACATTTCTTCTTCATGAGTACACATTTATGGAAAGTAATTTCAAGAGAATAATTTATTTCAACATGAATCTATCATATGCAATTATTTTGCTCAGCAGACGAAGACATTGCACCAGTAGATAGCCTCAATACCCTCAACGAAAAACAAGGCGCTTCAATCTAAAGGAACGGGCCGGGCGAAATCGCGCGTCTAAGGCCAGCAGCTGGCCGAGCATTTGGCTCACTGCGGGAGCTCTGCGATCACCCTCCCGCGGGGCGACCGAATGAGCCGGAGCCAGGTGATCGACCGGCGCCCGGGGCACCCCCGGAGCCGGTCACCGGTCACCGGGCTCCGGTGTCTTCGCACCCGGAAGCACTAGATTCGCTCCCGTCGGCAGTAATCGAATGGGCCTCGGGAGAACTCGTTTGGGGGCATCGGAGTCGTATAAGCTATTGCCCGCGACAATGTATTCGATGCCGCACAGCGGGGTGTTGCGGAGGAAGTTGCTCGAATGTATTCCTCGTTATGCGGTTAGGAGCCGTGGCCTCGCTTTGGAGGTGGTTCCTCGCCATTGGGTTTGTCATTTCGTAAGCGAAGACTTCCGCAGGAGGAGTTCATACATTCTAAGCTGACGGGGAGGTTAGGTTCCGGCTAGTATGGCCGAAATTATAGTAGAGCTTTGGAAGAATGAGGGTAGCAGGACAAGTTGCATTTTTATAGGATTGTTGCCCTGTTAAAATTGACAATTATTTTGTGATGTGAAACAGGATAAAGAGGGAACGACACGCGGCGGCTGGTTTTTAAGTCAGCTTGTTTATCATGTCAAAATTTCAAAATACGATTAATACTGTTTACCCTACATTGCATTTGACACTAACGCAATGTTGTGGTACACACACATTTTTCAGCATTTCGGGTCTCTTTTGGCTTTCTTGAATATTAGAATCTATGAATTCCTACAATGAAAAAATTGAACTACCGTCGTTGTAATGGTCAAGGGCGACACCAGAGGTACAATGATCTGTCAGAATTATTGTAACAAATATACTATCTAGTGTGAGATCGGTTAACAGCTGCCTGCCAAAAGGGGATAGGGATAAACGAAGGAGCTCAGCGAAATTCTTCCATACTTGTTCAGGTAAGGAATTACAGTTTCTTTACATAAGACTTTTATTATTAAAACTTTTCTGAACTTGTATTGATAGTTTAGACTTTCTAAGCTTATCGGTTCACAAAAAAATCAAAATCTTTCTCAAGAGTAATTGCTTTGTGAAAATTCCCGCATTCTTTTCCAGCTAGATCTGCCTATAAACACGCTACAATCTTATTTTAGACTCTACCGAAGTAGATTGCATTTATGCTATCGGAGCAACTGACAAAGAGTTGAATTAGTTTGTTAAAATAAGGACGTGGCCATATGTGTCTCTATAGAAAGGACTACAATACAGAACATTTTCAAAATATATATGCGCTTGTCATATCCACGTAACAGAAACATATTTTAACACAAACTTTAATATACTCCTAAATACGTACATTTAGTCCTTAAATATGTCTAATTTTCCTTCAGTTCGACTGTAATTCATTCTGGAGTCCGAAGTTCACTACCCTCATTGGTTTTCCCGATGTATCCAATGGTATTGCTATGCGATTGTTAAGTTCTGCAACCATAGGAAAGTACATTTTTACGTTTCGTAATGTTTGAGGAAATAATAAACAAATACACTTAATAGTGCTTCTGTGACAGTTTGGAGGAAACTTCTGAAGGGTTTTTTTCCTTTTATAAAAATATTCCTTCAACATTAGGTGGTGCCGTCATCAATATACACTTGCGGGACAAAAACAAAGTGAATATATTTTTGTAAACTCCGGAATCCTCCCTTTTATTGAACTGAATTGAATTTTAAAGAAGGCAGCAATGAATTTTTGTCAATATTTGATAAGAAGAAAAATTGACTTCCTTATAAGAAAAGCTGTTTGCATCGTCACACGTACTACAACTTTTGACTGTTGTCGTTCCCCACGTGAAAGAAACAATTCACTACTACAAGACTATGGTGAACGATTATTTGATTGTACTGCTGGTGAAATAACTTAATCCCTCACTAACACCCTACAGAGTTCAAGAAAACGCGCGCAGATAATGAAGCTAAATGTATGTGTAGAAGCAAACCTAAGGGACATTCGGTGAGATTGACAACCTAAGGGACATTCGGTGGACACTCAATGAGACAACGGAAATTGGACAAAAAACCTAATCGAGATGGCTGTTGTCTCAGAACCAGAGGCAGAATGCTTGTTACAGGTATACTATTACTATACTATAATACAGGTATACTATTACAGATATATTTTAGAATTTTACTGTATAAATGGTAATTAAAGCTTGAATATCATTGTCAAAAAAAATTGTTTTCAATATAGTCTGTAAATGTATAAAAACGCTTATGCAGCAGACATTTTACTCCGCATCTCTGAAAATAAAAGAGCCAATACCTTTGCGCTTACAGTTATAAAGAGTATTCATAGAAACGTAATACAGAAGAAAAGTTTGTTAGGAAAATATTGGGAGGAGGATTTAATTCCTTACAAAGTGTTTGTTCCCTTACATTTAAAAAACGAAAACATAATGAATACAAATATGTAAAATGGAATTTCCTTAGCTGCACTATACTTTAGAATACTAAGTCCTCTCCAAGTCGGTTTCAACTACGTATAACGTAAAAATGCGTACTTAACATAACCTATATTATAGTTATTTGCTTACAATCCGTAAAGGTGCAGGAAACCGAATGGAATTTGATTGAAATTGCCTCTGAAATTCACAATCCTGCGAAGGTCATCTGGAAAACCCTTCTGCGCACTTCAGGGCTGTTGAAGGCCTCCGCACCCGCAGTCAGCTACCTTCACGTGTTTCTACCAAACTATCGCTAGTGAGCGCCACCGTCATTTCTGAGTTCAAGTTTTTGTCAGTCGTGGCTCAGATGTTCTGCTCAGTGTAGTGCGCGATTTTCTGATATTCGTGTGTGGTAAATGGTGATAAAGGAAGGAGAGTGAAAAAGGTAAGATAAATTGTAATAATTATATTTAAATTAGTTTCTTATAGTTGTGAGAAACAATCTCGGTACCATGTAGGTAGTTGAAATCAAAGGTTAAAGTAAATACATGATACACCCTAGGGAAGCGGGCGGAGGAAGGGGGTGGCGAGGAGGGGGAAGATAGGATATAGTTGTTGGGGAAGGGGTATGGAAGTAGAACGAATGTTTCTGTATACACTTCTAATATTACAAATAGCTCTCTGAAACAAATTAACAAAACTTACCAAAGTTGAAATTCGCTTAAGCTCAGCCAAACACCTTCATTGGCACCACACATTTACAGCCACATTTTTTCTCACTATCATAACACAAATACTCGAAAATACACATTACAAAGAATCATAATTGCACAAGAAACGTAACTGTTTGAGAGAATTTAACTAATCACTTTGATATCCATTCTAACACTGTCACAAAGAAAATCAAACTGCAGAAATAACGCTACAAAACTTTCTCTTCAACGGACAGAATAGAAATGGCGGTTCGACAAGGTTCTAGGGCGTGAAATGACGTAACAAAGATAGCAACCAATCACGAGGCGTTAAATTTATTTCAATAGTTTAATTGTTATTATTTATCTACATCACCCACACCTTGCTTATTATAATTATGAATTATGTTACGTACGAGTATATTGCACACTACACCTCCCACCAAAAGAACCACACAAAACCCCCTAATTATCCCTCGTTTCCCTCACCGTGGATTTTCCCCTCACCTGAGCGCCGCGAAATGCCGACTTTCTGAAGTTGTACCGTGTTCTCTACTTCAGCAAGGAAAGAATTTACAACTCTATAGGGTACGCTACTAAATTAATTTCAATAATGGTATTTGCATTATAAATGTTCTGCGCAAACTTCTGATTAAACAAAAGAATTGAAATTCAGTTAAACAAGTGTACATTTGTCATTTTTTAAATGATGTGGTGTTTTAAGTTTAACCATCAGGTTTGTTGTGGCTTTGCAATTTGAAACGCTTCATTATTAATTTAATTGTACGTGACCAGTGACTAGAATTATGTTCTTGCGATTTATCTATATTATTTTTAAATGAGTTTTTAATCGAATTCTCATAATTATTTCATTGTTACCCCAAACTATAGAATCAAATAACAAAATATATATTTGAAGTAAACTGCAATTTTGTTACACTTATAATGAGTTGATATTGCATGAAAAACGTATGTATATACTCCGTGTTTGGTTTGTTGCATTTGAAGCATGCATTTTTGCATGTACTATTGTTCTCTGACCTTGGATACCCATTTTATTTGTCAATCGATTACTTTTTACTTTGTTCGTACACTAGTTTATACTTTTATCTGAGTGTGTTTTAGAGTGAAACAACACAGTTTTCATGGTTAAATGCAAAATAAGAGGTTTATATTTAATTGCTTTTTTGGGGGGAGGGAATATGTAGAGACGTACTTACTTACCTACATACATTTACGCAATTACGGGTATTTAGTTCTTCTTGGAAACTTCTAATTTCCTGTACGAGAGTGCCAGACGAACAACACATGCGACAGATGAACCCTAACCTCAAAGAAGAATACACAAAATTTAATGCTCGTGAACTTTTATTCGGGGAAACTCTAAACGAAAAAGGAAAGATTTGTGGTAACATATTACCCCTGTATCTATTTGAGGGTTAAGAGAAATTCTCTCTTCTTTTCGTTTAGATGCGAGTTAGTTAGTACCTACTTACAGGAAAATGGATCAAGAGCATTAATAACAATAAATAACATATATTTCCTAAGACATTTGTATTTTTTGAGCTAATTTTTATTGCATTGATTTTATTTGATTTTTGAAGATGCTGTTTGATGAGTTTTTAATGCATTGACTATTTATATGATTTTTGAAGAACTACGTTTTATGAATTTTTCTTTAACTTGTATAACAAACACCGTGCCAAGTGACTATTGCAAACGTATCAACCTCAACAATATTGAAGAGCTCTTTACGACTCTTGTTAGCGGCAGCGAAGGTTTGTCGAACAATGGGGAAACAAAGGTGAACACAACACTGCAGACATTCCAAGTTGAACGACCAGAAATTGCTGGCGCGTGGTGGCCCAAGTTTCCCAAGCATTTCGTGTTTGTCTCCAGCCACCAACGACTTTCGATTTCTCGAGAACACACCCCATTGCGGCGTTCGCAATGGAGATTCGACAGAAGGGGAGGGGAGAGGAGGGGAGCGGGGAAAGTGAACTGCTGGCAACGTGCCTACCGTTCAAACGCCCCTCCACTCCCACCAACATCTCCTCAACGGCGCAGGTTAGGCGGTATCCAAAATACTGCATATTCCGTAAAAGGGGAATATTGTAATTACTTATTCAATAGAACACAAGACAGGACGGTCTCTCCTCCACTCATTTTTATTGCTTTTCCCCGCTCTCCCTCGCTCGCCGCTTCTTGTCCTTCTCACTCTCTCTTTCTCTATCGTTCTGAGCTGCGCCTTTCCGTCATCTGAAACCGCGATTAAATTTAAAATTTAATTTTCACTCACCCTCAAAACCCAGACCCCCCACCCCCACACCGCGGTTCACTTTTGTACCTCCACTGGCCCCCCCTCCCCTTCCTTACGGATTCTGTTCGTATCTCCGGAGCCGGGCAGCCGTCCCTCTCCCCTCCCATCCCTCGTCGTCGGCCTCACGCCTCACCCCTTTCCCTTCAATATCTGCCTGGGCGGTGCCTGCCTGCTTTCCCCTCAGCCGCCGCCGCCGCCGCCGCCGGCCCTTCAGAAATTCCCCAGCCCTCCCCAGTTTTTCTGCAGCCGTGAAATGTGCGTATAGCGGGAGGGGAAAGGAAATACTAATAAATGCGAAAACTCGGGGAACCCGATGTTTCAGACGCCTGACTTGCTGGAAGCTCGGACTTTTCGCTCGATATTTTGCGTTGTGAGTTGTCTTCGCGAAATGCTACGTTGGGCTGTCAAATTGGATAGGTTCGTGTCGTGCAATCCCGTTAGCTGGAAAGGATCTGTGGTCGGGAACAGCATATTTTGAAAAGTTGTCAAACTTGCGACAGCCTCAGTTTGGCTGCATTGGGATTGGATTGAGCAAGAAATACCGTAATGCGCTCTTTCTCCTGCCCTCCTTGTAACAAGTAACCAGAATTATCTTTATTCTATATTCTATACACTCTTCTCGTATCCTCCTGAACTGTATCTGGTTGAACAAAGGTATACTATTTTTTTACACCACGTGAATGGGGATACAAAGGTTATTGTTCCAGTACTTCTCTTATACAGGTAGTCCCGCCAACTATGGGTCACAGCTATAACATCTAAACGGTTTGCGATATTGCAATGCAGTTTTTCTTCAACAATGCGGAATCATGAGCCATGTAACACGTTGTAGAGATATTGTCTGAAATATTTTTAGTTTTCGAAAAAAACTTAATTATCTTCGATTTATTAAATGGAATCATATATTTTTCTTATTTGCAATATATGCATTATGCAATATATGCATTAAAAGAGGAATGAAATGATGTAACATATATTGATATTTTGATAATATTTTGAGAATAAAATTATACTTTCTGGTATGTGATTTGAAACTAAAGATGCAATATTTGCTTTAGCAGCCATTCCAACTGTCGCTTTTGGGAAAGGTGGTCTTGGCGGCTCTCCCCTCTCCCCACAACACGGCCGGCGCCGCGAAGGTCACCGTCCTTCACAGGGCTGCTACAGGGAATATTGTCTGAGTAATTTAAACCGTCACGTTAGGAAGTCTAATTTTACACTCAAATTACTATCAAAATATTAACTTACGATACTTCACTGTATTCCTCTTTTTATGATCTATCTATTGCGGGCTAGAAAAATATAGAATTCAATTTAAAAAGTAAAAGATGATTTATTTTCGCGAAAACTAAAATTGTTTCAAACAATATCTCTACAGCATATTACTTCCCGCATGATTCCACATTGTTGAGTGAAAACTGCATTTCGATATCATGAACCGTTTGAAAGTTATGAGGGTGGCCCATACTCGGTGGGAGATATTTGTAATACAATTTATATTATAACTACTGTACAATCAGTAAAAACATTATTCCATATAAAAGAGAGAAGTATACTATACTTTTAGTAAACTTCTAGTGACTAGTGAGTGGAAACAGTGAAATGGTCAGAGGGGAAGAATAATTCATTTAAGATAAAATTGAGATTGTACTGGTTTTGAAAGCACAGCAGTTGCAAACAACAATCAATTCATCATAAGACGATGAATTTTGCCGTAAAGCGTTGTGGTGTTTGTTGACAAGCCGTTAATCTGTTCTGGAAGATTCAGTACTCGGTGTCTCTGACAAGTCTAGGGCTCGATTCTTGCGACAGACAAGAATGTACTTTGTTTGTTGTGAGTTGAATCACAGAGGGTATAGTATTGCCTTCTTTAGAGAAGTTCACAAGGGTTAAGAAAGTGCTAGCATTTATTGTATTGATTTTCCATCTTGTCATAGAAATGTAAAAGTCAATAATAATAATAATAATAATAATAATAATAATAATAATAATAATAATAATAATAATAATAATAATATCAACAATATAAATGGTAATTAAAGTAGTGCCCGTAATACTTCTTAATAATGCGCATCACGGCACAAATAAACAGTTGAACGCCGGGACCAATGAAATGATGTACGTTCTTTGTTTTCTCTCGTACATTAGTCACTTGAAATCGTCACTCTCGTATTTCTATCGCAGATGATTGTGTAGTTCTGATCTATTCGTCAACTACTGTCAACAGAACTTCTCGTGTAGAATTGGAGAGAGTAGGCATCCTGAAAGCGTGGAATGCAGAGGCCGACAGTTGAAGAGCCGGCAGGCAGGTGATGTGTTCCTGAGACGACCGCCAGTCTGAAGAATGTGAATATTGTAACGTCTGAGGGAAGAGTATTTTTAATGCCGTATTTTGTTTCCTCCAACGAAAGAGAGAAAGAAAAAAGAAAGAACCTCCACTAGGTTGTCCGTGTCGGTGCAGGGAAGAACGGACCTTTAGCAAGATGAATGTCTTAATTTATGAGGGATATTAATAACTCTTATAAAACGTATTTAAACTTCAAGGGAAGAGCTCGAATCCATACATAGGGATATTTTTATTCCTTCTAAAAGGAAGTAATCAATTTTGAAACTTGAGAAGTGCGCAGAAGGTAGTACCAGCTATGGGGGACGATCAATTTTGTCGAGGGAGATAAGGGGGTATGTGTTTCTGCCTGTCTAGGGCACAAGTCAGCTGCCACGCGGGGCCTCAGAAGGGGCGGGGAGAAGAGAGGTTGAGAGGGGGGGGGTAAAGGAATGGCAGGAGCGGGAGAGCTCGCATTTCGACCGCCCCTTTCTCCACTCCACCCCCTCGGTTCGTCTTTGCCCCGTTGGCTGCATTCTTTCCTCGGCTACGGACATTTATCGTCGCCTCTTACCGGCTGTCGTTCCGCGCTTGCTTTTTGTGGAAGTGGCGGGCTCGGTATTGATATTCGTCGGAGAGGCAATTCGTCTTGCCATGCGATAGGTGGTAATCTGCGAGGTAATCGCGCGATCCAAACGATTTTGGGTGCGATAGGAAGGTCATTTAGTAACGTAGCTTATGATTAATTTCAAGGAGCTGTCGTCAAGGTTATTTTCATTTGAATGTACGAACAGTTAGAAAATATTACTCTGCCACTATTGAATTATGTTTTTAGATTGAAATTGCACACATTTATTCAAATTTAAATTTATAATTAACCTATACAATAGGAAGTAGTTAAATATTAAAAAATATATTCAAAATATTACCTTAAATATTGTAATATTTTAAACTAATACCGTTCAATATATTTGAGTCTCTTTGAAATGCTCTTTGATTACTCTTCTACCGTCTCACTTTCACGTTTTGATCACAACATTTAAGCAATGCGCACCTATAAATGAGTGAAATTGGCAATAAGATAGCTATAAGTAAGCTCTTCAAATAAGTAGCTCTTAAATATTAAATTATGGATTAGAAAAAGAATTTACATTATATTTGGATTGCGATCAAACAAATTCACAGTTTGTGTGCGGTAAGCGTGGAACCTAAAGCAGCCGCCAGACGGTCAATATTTACGTCAATCTTTTCCACAATAAATTGTGCAATAATTGCACAGATATATTGCTGGGCCAGCCTACATGACGGAAAACTTTTGGTCAACAATTTAGTTCACCGCTGGCACTTCAGACAACATGATTCAAAATTCAAACATGATAACATTCAAACATTAAAAAATTCAAACAACTTCATGATTCAAAAAAGAAGAAAAAGAAACCCAGGTGGATGAAGGAATAGTTCGAGAAAATAAGTGTATAAACATTTGAAAACTTATAAACTGAATTAAGAATTTGTGAAACAAGTATTTTTCAAACCTTTGTGCAACTTGACGATAAATTATTTGATGAACTGTTGAGAATGGTTATACCAGAAATCTGTTTTCGGTTTGTATTCGTAGCCATTTGAGTCGATGTTCACTCTAACACTGAGAAGCTACAACTGAATCAGTATTGTGCAATAGTAGACACAGATAAATTTTTTAGACTGCACAATAAAAATCAAATTCATTTTTATTGACTCAATACAATGCGCAATTTTTCAATATGATCTGCAGACGGTAAATATTATTTCCCAATATTCATAATTGTGCAATATATTGAAGTAAGTATTCTTCGTCTAGGGGCCGTTATATGTTCATTACGCTAATCTAGCCTATCATTTGAGTGCATTTGTTTGTGTGTGTGAGCAACACCCTCCTTCTTTCTCTCGAAAACGTCTTTTCCTTCTTGATCGATTAATTAGCGATTCAGTTAGCAATTCCGGACGCGTCAAAGACTGTTATTAGTCTCTTAAATGTAGTGCATGTTCTGTCATCGGGAGGTGGTGGTGGTCTTCCCTTGCTGGATGGCGAGATTCGGCGCCGGCCTACCGTCAGCTAGCGAGGATTTCCCCATCCAGGTATCTCCCACCAGCGGGGCACCGCCCTTTAGCTCTAAGCTCCCGACAGGTCTCCCGGCATGCATGGTAGTGATGTGCACGTAAGTGTAAGTGTGTATACGTAAGGGATGAGGATAGGACAAGGAAGAGGAAAAAAGAGCGCGTGCGGTTCGTGGCTCGTTTGTTAGGGTACTGCTCCGACAATCGCCTGGTGTTAATAGGAGAAACCACGAAAACTACCAATCAATCATTAGAATTCTCCTTCAGACAGTACCTGATTTTGACCCAGCTGACAAGCTAGTGTCGAAAATCCTACTACCGTCGGAACTCGAACCTAGGACCTCCCGGACAGAGACACTGCAGTAACATCAGTTGATATCCTGAGCCACCTGTCTCGGTTCTTCCTTCTTCTTCGTGTGAATCTTTTCATCTTTCCCCCTTTCTTTCATTGTTTCTTTCCTTCTTTCACCTTTTCTCTCCTTTGCTCACTTCCCCCTCCCCCGTAATTGCATCGCACGATACATGCCACCCCAGCGCCGGCGAGCAGCCCCGACCGGAGGCACGTCCACCCCGCCGCGTGGGGCAGTGAGCGCTGGCGGCGCCTGTGGCTTGGGACGTTTATCGGTATTTACCGGCCGATTCGCTGCCATTGTGCGGCCGCTATTTATATTTGATGGCGCCGTCCGGGGCCGGGGCGGCCAGCGCGATCACATGTCGTCGCTTTACGGCCTCTCGTCCGCCG
This sequence comes from Teleogryllus occipitalis, assembly GCA_011170035.1. Taxonomy (NCBI): domain Eukaryota; kingdom Metazoa; phylum Arthropoda; class Insecta; order Orthoptera; family Gryllidae; genus Teleogryllus; species Teleogryllus occipitalis. The sequence goes on along the minus strand of BLKR01009863.1, from coordinate 42,223 downwards.
CGGGGAAATTGCCAATCAAACGGCGCGGCGCGGCGCTCGCCCTGGCTGGCTGCGCGACCGCACACCGCGGGACGCGACGCGGCGCGGCGCAGCGCTGAGATACGGTCGGCGCCGAGAGGGTCTGCGTGGGGTGGGATGGACCCACCGCTCGGAACCAATAACTTCTTTTTTGATTGATTGATTGATTGATTACTAGTTTTGGATTGATTGACTTTTTCGTGTTTCCGGGCGCGTCAACTGCTTAGGTCATTAGTCCCGTTAGTGTAGTGCATGTTTTTTTGGGAAATGGCGGTGATCTTCCCTCGCTGGATGGCGAGATCCGGCGCCGACCTACCGTCGGCTAGTGGGGCTTCCTCCTAACCAGGACTCTCCCACCAGCGGGGCACCGCCCCAGTCGGGACAAGCTCTAACTTCCCGACCGGTCCCCCGGAATATGTGGTAGTGTAGTGCATGTTAGTTTAAGTGTGTGTGGAAGGGGAGAGGATAGGAGAAGGATCGCGGGCGGTCCGTGGCCCGTGTGTAGGGTACTGCTCCGGCATTCGCCTGGTGTTGATCGGAGAAACCACGGAAAACTACCGATCAGAGCAGCCGGCTGCTAGAATTCTCCTCCAGACAGCGACTGAATTCGACCTAGCTGGAAAGCTAGTGTCGAAAATCCTGTCGCCGTCAAGACTCGAACCTAGGACCTCCCGGTCAGAGTTGATTACTAGTGATGCCGGGCGCGACTCCTGCTAAGCTCAAGTAACTGTTGTGCGTGTTTTTTTGCGGGGTGGCGTTGATCTTTGCCCGCTGAATGATGAGATCCGGCGCCGACCTACCGTCGGCTAGCGGAGTTTTCCCCAACCGGGTATCTCTCACCAGCCGGGACAAGCTCTAAGCTCCCGACCGGTCTCCCGGCATGTGTGGTAGTGAGGTGCATGTGAGTCTAAATGTGTGTAAGTGAGGGTTGAAGATAGGACAAGGAAGTGCAAGGAGAGATCGCACGCGGTTCGTGGCCCGATTGTTAGGGTAGTGGTTCGGCATTTTCCTGGTATTGTTCGAAGAAAACACGGAAAACTACCAATTAGAACAGCCGGCTGCTAGAATTCTTCTACAGACAACAGGTGAACTCCACCTGGCTATGCAGCTACTGTCGAAAATCCTGCCACCATCGGCACTCGTACACTTGGTCCTCCCATTCAGGGGCTCTGCAGTGGCATGGGTAGATGCCCCGAGCCACCTCTCTCGATACTTATTTTTTGTTTCGGTTCAGTTTTGGGGGTATTTTTTGCTTTATTTTATACATCACCAATTTTTTAAAATCAAATACCGGCCACAATTGTCTCTGTAAGTAAAAGAAATTGCTATTCAGCAATTGATTACTTTTTTATAATATGGTAAGAGGGGTTACACCGCTAAGTAGCAAAGACAATGCTGTCGTGCAACAGACATAGATTCGTTAGTTTAACTTTCGTACTTCGTGGTGGTCCCCATAAGTCATTTGGTCGATTCTTATGAAACTTATTATGAAATATATATTGCAAACATTGCGTGTCCAACACATTCCATCATTATCATCACCCCATCACCATCGTATGAGCACCCTCTTCCCCTTATCGTCACCAATATTAACAACAATAATTTCGCTTGTTAAACATATTCCCAGCGCACAACACATCCCGCATCTTCACCATCTTCTCCATCACATCTCATTGTCTCGTTACCATTGCGTCCACTACCAGCACATCATCACCACGTTGACTCTTCCCACACTTCCCTCGCGTTTTCCCTCCTCCCGCCGTGGCATCACGACCCGCAGCTCGTTACCGTCCGGCGACCTCGTCAGCGGCGGAGCACCTGCACGCGATTCCACGGAGGCGACGGAGCGCGGCGCGGCCCGGCCGTCGCCCCAGGCCCAGCCCAGCCCAGCCCAGCCCAGCCCCCTGCACGCGGCCGCGACTCGCGACAGTTGAGCGGCGATAAGCTCCATGTGCGCAGCGCTATCCCACGCCCGTGAAAAGCCAAAGTTGCGAAAGTGTCTGTGCCACTTCAGCCTTAAATTGAGATCAAGCGCATTCGATTTGAGACCAGTGGAAACGCCAAAGTGGCGAACGTGTCTGTGCCGCTTCACCCTTAAATTGAGATCAAGTGCATTCGATTTGAGACCAGTCAGAATCTAATTGGCACGAAGCACTTTCAAATTGAGGTTAAGCACGTTGATATTGGCAATAAAGGAGGGAAAATAGGAAACTATGTTATTCCAAAATTTTTGAATATTTTTTCGTTTATTTACTCACTGAAATTAAAAGGAAATTTCAACTTGTACCGGGAGAAGTGGCTCAGTGCATCAACTGATGTCATTGCTGTGCCTCTGACCGGGAGGTCCTAGGTTGGAGTCCCGACGATGGCAGGACTAGCTTTTCAGCTAGGTCGAATTCAATCGCAGTCTGGAGAAGAATTCTAGAGGCCGGCTGCTCTGATCGGTAGTTTTCCGTGGTTTCTGCGATCAACATCAGGCGAATGCCGGAGCAGTACCCTAACAAACGGGCCACGCACCGCGCGCGATCTTTCCTTCCCTTACCTTGTCCTATCCTCACACACTTACACTAACATGCACTACACTACACTACTCACATGCCGAGAGACCGGTCGGGAGCTTAGCGGTTGTCCCGGATGGGGCGGTGCCTCATTGGTGGGAGATACCTGGGAGCATGAAACCTAGCAAGACGACGGTAGATTGGCGCTGGATCTCACCATCCAGCGGGGGAAGATCACCGCCCCCTCCCGATGAATAAAAACACGCTGTACACTTACGGGACCAATGACCTCTGTAGTTTAAGTTCCCGGAGCCATTAACAGCCAACCAACCATCCAACTTGTCTCTTCCCTATCTCCTTATCCTGCTCCTCCTTTTCGTTTTGTCTTTCTCTCCTTCCTCCTCCTCCATCTTTTCCCTGTTCTCTTTATTTTTATTGTCTTGTTGTTTCCTTATTGTTCTCAATTTGATTCAATCGTTTTCAATGTGTGTTCGGTCTCAACTTGAATTCTATTGAATTCAATTTGAGGTAAAAGTGTATATAATGCTTAACGTGGTCTCGTATTCCATAAATATACACATTTTATATAATTGTTTAATAAATAAAAGATAGAAATTCAGAAATAATCGGCAGCAGCCCCGCCACAAAGAATTATATTCTTGCTTCATCTGGCTATAAGATTCGGTCTTACCATCGTAACACTTCCCGCATTTTTTCCTTCTTAGGGTGTAGTTAAGATCAATTTTAATTATTCTTTCATTTCCTCTTCTCCGTGAATGATTTAGCACGTAAGAGAGATAAGAGACAGACTCTACACTCAGATACTGAACGTAGACCACTGGGACCAGACCTCTGCTCCTCAACCGCTATGAAGAATTTCCCCCTCCCCCCAAAAAAGAAAGATTTCAACTATATTGTAGAACAAAATGGTAAGAGGAAATAAACGGAAAACCCCTCCTCTTTTTCAAGATAGTCGTATCACACGCAAATAAAATTTAATTAGGTACAAGACATGAACACTGGTATACAGCTTGATTAAACTAAATCAAGAGGATTTTGTACTAATAAATTACTAGTTTAGACTATCATTTTTCACTGCATGATTTATAGAAAATTATTTCATAAATGCAATCTGTAATTATCTTTAAAAAGTATGCACTTAAATTTGAAATATTTATTAGGAATTTCGAAAAATTTAATAATGGTCTATATTATTACAATAGGTTAAATGTGAGAATGACAAACTTACAAAGATACCATACAATATATTTTTTTAAATGTATTATTTTACCACATTTTGAACTATAATGATTAATTATTGTGAATGTGAATCTAAAAATATACGCGCCTCTCGTTCAGTCCAACGCGTGGTTTACAAAGTTCATGGAATACAGAATGAATTGTTTGATTGCACAGATTGACCTACTGGTATATTTTCCTTTCACAACAAAAGTGCCTAGTGTATTATCAAAGTCATTATACCATTTAAGCTTCAATTTGGAGGTTCTATTTCGCATGAATGATCCACCAGCCTGTTCCGACAAAGATATTAGAGCTACTGTTTCCAGGGTAGTTGAAGTACTAAGAAGTTACAATATTCAGATTCAGCTGTCGGATTATTTTGACGAATATTTCTATAGACAATATATTTTTTACTTTAGAACATTCAGAATAGTCCAAAAATTCAGTTTCTTTTCTTTCAGAAATCTGTCTATACTTAAAAATTCCGAAAACTATGAACTTCTATTCTAAATCTGCCTTTTTTGTCGTACGGTCTCCTGCCGCTGGGTAACCAATTCAAAGGAATCATCCTTAAACGACCTGTTACAGACAGGGTGTTTAATTTTATGAACGTTATGTGTCAGGTTACTCATAATTGCAAATCAGCAAACCATTACAGTTTCCAGAAAATACTCAAATTCTGTAAATTCGTAAACAGCAGGTAATTCAGAAATAACTACGGAAGGTTTAATGTGGTATTTCGTTGCGAATAGGAATTCACGTGGCATCTATGGGAAGAACGGACCACTAACTAAATACATGAAATAATAGCGTGAACATCCGTTGGAATCTGAATTGTACCTTTTAAGATACAAGAGTACAAAACACACCTTTTTGTCCAGCGAGTCTGGTACATTTTCGTGTTCCAATTGAACCAACGGTGAGGTATTTGTCGCAAATGCCAACAACAGTTTGCTTTGAATAGAATGTTTTCTTCCATGATGTTGGTAGTTTCATGAAAAAGTTCTGTCTTCCAACCCGTATGGCCTGCAATTTGTAATTTCAAAATTGCTGATGTAGATAAATGCTATGTAACGTGATCTTCTCTTCCATGTCATTTCAAATAATTGCCCTTGTAACATTATAAATAACCTCGCACATTTTCTCAAAATTTCTTAATTGCGATACTTTAGCTATCTTATCTACCTCGATATCCGTAAAACGAGACTTATCAATTAATTTTTTTTACTAAGTGAAATTTGCAATATATTATTCGAACTGTCAGTGGCAGACAAAATGAAAAGAGAGCGGACACATGAAAAGAGAAACGTGGTGTATTTAAGAAAGAAACTTAATAAAAATCAAGCACGTCACGTTAGTTGAAAAACCGGTCATTCCATTATCAAGTGGAGAAATGCATTCATCTGGCGTGGTAAACCGAAAGATATCACATGGTGTTCTTTAGCAAAAGCGCTATAGCGAATCTTGTCTGGAAATGCAGAAGGACGTGGTTTATAGACGCCGCGTTTGCGCCATCCATTCTGGCACTTGAGTTAGGTCATGAGGGGTCACACGTTCCGTGCCACGCGGCCTGAACCGCGAGGAATTCATTTTCTTCGCATCAGCCGTTCTAAAAGCCCGCGCCGCGTCGCGCCGCGCCGCCCAGGCGAGAGCCACAAAAACCGACCGAGCAGTCACACTGCCGGTTCACACGTCCTGCCTCAGCCCGTCGCCCAGCACGCGCTTTGTGCCCATGATTCAGAGCTCTTTGGCCCAGATGCCGGCACTACCCCTGCCGTTCAGGAACATGTCTTAATATGTACTACGCACGGAAGAAAACACCGAAATTCTGATATTTGATGATTTACTCATGTTGAGTGAAAAAATTATCATATATACTATGTAAACTTTGATGAACTTGTGACTAAATTAGTGTGATGCCACTCTAGTTGGCTAGATAATGTTTGCGACTTTACATATGTGATGAGTGTTTTTATAACTCTGGCAGATTTTTATACAATGCTAACGGATTTTTTCTCATGTTTTCAACAACCTTGAACCATATTTTTTGAAAAAGACCTCAACTAGGGTCGAAACGTCACAGAAATACATTATTTAAAAAGTATTTTAATGCATGTTTTAATGTAAAAGTATTTAATGCATAAGGTCAGAAAACTTACAATTAAAAAAAAACAACTTCTCTGCAGAATATGTGACACACATTTAATAAGGGTTTAAGCGAATTTTGGAGTTTTAAATGCACGAAATGTATCAATTTATTGTGACATATCATAGCAAACACATTAATACATGTTTACTATCTTGGATTCTTCGGAAGATCTTAAGAAACGTTTTCTTTGTATTAATGATTCAGTGCTCTTTCCTCCAGATGCCAGGACCCACGAACACCCAGGAACATGTCAATATGAAATACGTTTTCTACAGAATGTATGACACATTTTATAAGAGTTTAAATTGTTGGAGTTATAAATGCATTAAGGGCATAAATTTCGTATGAATTATAAAACTGCAGAAATGACTTTGTCAGATTTCAAATGGCATTTCTAGTTATTAATTCAATATATGAATGGATTTCATTTGAAACATTCAATTGCACATTTGCTAGACATTTATGTCTTCATCTTAAAGATCTTCTTGGTTGTTTTCTGTGCGTCAAATAAAAGGTATTTACTCATAATTTATTAAAATATATTTTCCCTGAAAAATTATCATTTTCAAGAATAATTCCTTCTTTTCTCGTTTTTTTCAGACCTGTATGCGTATACTTACTAGTCGAAAACTTTCACGAGGCATGTCAGGGCTAGAATTTCCATATGTTGTCGTATTGTGTATAAGTGTAGAGAACTTCTCTTTTTAATCTTGCATGATGTAACACTGAATTTCTGTATTGTCTTACAGACACTGATTAGTTTTGTGCATACGTTCTACACTTCTTGTCTTTGCGTGAAATCGGTGCGTGTACTTGTTTGGATCATATTTGCATTGATGGAAACACTTTTATCTCAATGAAAGAACGACCGTTTCCGCTCGACAGTTTCTTTTATTGTGAGCTTTGTCTAACCGCGCTGGCAATGTTCGCTGAAGACAACCAATCTGAAGAGCAATCATGTGAGGAGGCAGTCTCTTACGCCGCTCCCGCCCATCCATCTTCCAGCCCATGCACGGGAGCACTTCCTACTGACACGTCCTGCCAACTGTCACTTCTCGCCTGCAGTCCCTTGCGTGTTTGCTCGCCTGTCCGTCGTCTTGGACCAGTGTTGAGGCCGTTGCCCACGCTGCATCTGCTTTACAGCCATCGCCGCCCGGCCCTCCTCATCAAACACGTTGCGCCAATGTTTTGAGTTAGACATTATTCAACACTTTATAATACTGAAATGGTAGGCGAATGTTATTTCGAATTTAATATTCGTCTTTATGTATTGGGAATTGTGAATTTCCACAAACAACACTAAACAAGCGAGAATACACAAGACAAGTGTGAGAAGGAATGCAATAACGAATTGATGAAATATTTATTTTGAGGTGTATTGCATTAATAATGATGCATTTTAATTGCCCACAAAATATTCAATATTTTTTCTTTGTTTTAACGCATTGAACAATGACGTCCATTAACAATAAATCTGGACTAAGTAATGTTGGTCTCCTATGACTGAAAAATATCCATTTGCCCTACCGGTTTTCAGCAGTGCTGTGTTCAAAATGCTCTCATTATCGCTATCATTTACGCCACTATCATTCTCATCTCAAATACTTACATAGTTTATATATGTATTTTAAATATTTATCAATAGTTATTTATAACCAATATTAATTTCAGTTGTCGTTACTCTAATTTTGAATCAATTCTCAACCCTTTGTCCTGCATTCTCCTCTTTTTTCTCACTTGTGCGACCACCACCTTTAGCTCCATCAGCAAGATTCATTTGCATCTTTAATTTTACGTCTTTGCTTTCTCTACTGTTACTCCTAGGTCAGTGAAAAACACGCGGCGTTTCAGGCGGCATCGTCGACGTTGTCGTCTTCCCCTTCCGGCTCTGCTATCCACTTCTGCAGCAGTCATTATCTCCGACGTCTCCCTTGCCACTTCTAGTATTGTCACCACCATCGTCTTCATTTATCTCCTCGTCGTTACAATCGAGATAGATCAATCGTCCTCATTTATCTCCTGGTCGTCAAGTCATCGTACTGTCATCACTGTCACCATCAACTCCGTAGTCGTGGTCATAGCCGTCGCCGTTAATGTCATCGTCGTAGTCATCGACACCTCAACAATAGATGCTTCCTTCTAATGGACTACGAACACCTCTTTACTGTCACATTTGTCACTACCTCCCCTGACAATCCTTACTTCTTCAGGCTGTTTTCGGTTGCATGCATCGCCGCAACCATCACTTCTAACATCTAAATCTATTCCTCTAGAACCGCTGCTGGTTCGTCACTCTGCACAACACAGTGAGCCCGTTCGCTGCCGACGGTCGTCAACCTTCCCACTATCCGCTTCCTCCGCCGTTACTACCTCCCTCTCGCTACCTCACAGCCACTACAGATCACTGTCATCGTAACTGCCATTCCTATCACCACTGCCGCCATCACAGTCGCCACCACCATAAACACCGTTGGCGCAGTCATCACCGTCCCCATCACCGCCAAACGCAGACTTCTTGTGCGTTCCGTGATAAGTTAGCAATGCTTCAATAAATGGCTTCATAACATCGTTAGTTATGGCGCTGTTATACTTTGCGTCGTAAACGATCTAATAATAAAACCATGCGTAACTTATAATAACATTGATGAATAATTTATGAAGAAAGCTGTATATATTTCGAAGCGATACTGATAACATCCACTGCTGGCCGCTCATTATTCTGTACGTGGAGTTAATGAACTTACGCCTGGATATTAGAATGGCAGCAATTGCATTGGAAATGAGTTTGAAGAAATAATAGTATGATCTAGTGTAACGAACGCCGGCCAGCATGAAGTCATCAACCGTAATTAAAAACGAAGGAACTTGGAAAATTACTTAAGTGTGACGAACGAAAAAATAATTGGCAACGCTGAATATAATCAAGTCAATTAGTTAATTAGTTCAAGAAACGAAATTCAGAAGAAAAATACACGGAATATCTCGTGTAATAATTGTTGTCCATGGCTCATTAAATTAGGGGTGACGCAAGAGCAATTTCAGAAGAAATTGCCGGGAGGGCGACGGACGACGAAATGACGGACGGCGGACGGGAACAGCTGAGCGACGGACGGCGGAGGCTCTTTGAAGCGGGAGGCGGCGGGCGGCCGCGACCAGACGAGGCGCTGCCCTGCCCCCCCCCCCCGTCCCCTCATCCGCTCACTGGTGACGTTGCTATTCTCACGGTTCAAGTTACTATGCTGGACTTTTTGCTTTCGATATTACCGGGATCGAAACTGATGAATCCATAATATCGCATCGAATCAAAACTATTACATGCTATTATTACGGTTCAAGTTTTTATTTGGCCTTTTTTTATTTAATAGGTAATTATTACAGGCAAAGTAAAAATCTTGATGCAATGTGGCTAGGCCGAAGGCCTTTAAGCCATTACAATACCTACATTCTACAGCGTTCTAACCTTTCGAATTCTGGTATTCACCCCAAATGGTCTCTCCTTCGCATCAAAGCCGCGGAAAAGAGACCATAAGGTACGGCTGAGGAAAAAAACCCTGAAGGGGGAAAAACCTGCCGTCAGAAGCCGAGTACATGCTAATCTATCCGGTTTTTAATCCATTTATTTATTTGGCGCGGGCGTCAGGCATTCTCCTTCCAGTGTTTGGCCTCCTCCGCACCTGAAAACAAACAGCACCACAGAGAATCGTCCGCACCAACGCCTCTGCCCTAACATTTCCGATTCCTACTTCCCTTCGCCTCCTAATGTGTTTTATTTTAACCGTTTGCTTTTATTTTATTTTAATATAATTTAATTTTAATTTATTTAACTTATTTTAATTAATTTTAATTTTTATTACTATTTAACTTTTTTTTATATTATTATAAGTTAATTTATTTATTTTTATTGACTTATTTATCTACTTATACTTAGCAATTGACTAAAACTTATAACTTTTTTTTTTATACTGTTTACTAACCTAACATAACTTACTGACTAACTTAATTATTGTTAGTTTATTGATTTATTATTTATTTCTCTCCAGTCTAGGCTCTGCTCGTACTAACCAGTGCTGTTTTCCCACTCCCTAATTTCAGTTTCTCTAATGGTCCGAACCTTTCCTAGAAATGTTCCTAATTCTTTCATGGAAGTTAGATCTTTTATCACCTAGAATGTTTTGGGCGAGCGTTACGTTCCTATGTTGGAAGTAGTAATTTCCCATTCCCATCCATTTTCCTCTCCAAGTTTCGGTCGCATTGCAAATTAAAAGGATGTGGATCCAGTCTTTCCTATCACCGCAAAGCACACAGATGCCATTACCATTAGAGTCCTTTAATCTACGTTGCATCCACCCCCCGACCCTGAACCAAGCGTATCCCCCTCTTGCGTCCTTTCGCAGTGTGTTTACGTAACGTTCGCAACCCCATAACGGACTCGCGTGAATTTGCGCAACTAGCGAACGTTTTTCGGCCGTTGCTGCCAGGATCTCTTGCCTTTTAATATCCGCCAGTCTACCCGAAATTAGCCGTTCTATCTCACGTGTTCCCCTATCTCCCACCATCTCCGGAGAAACGTCTCCCAGACCTGCACGTTCCAGTAGCAGTTTAATTTTATACGACCAGTGGCGTTGGTTGCTTCCCTGTAACTGCACTCGAAAACATCTATGAATAAGTGTGTCAGACTGTTCACCTGATAATTTAATCCAAAGTTTAATGGGTTTCATTTTAAAATCTTTCCAAATTCCTACACTACCGACCTCTCTTAGGACTCCGGCATTTGCTGCGAATCTTGAGACTCCGAGAATTAATTTGAAATAATCTGTTTCGACGCTTTCTAGTCGATCTATCCTATCCACTCCCCAAATTTCTGCACCATAATTCATTGCTGGGAGAACTAGCGATTTAAACATTGTATCGCACACCTTTAAAGACAATTCCGGAACCCTGCGCACTGCGCCAACAATTTCTTTGAGCGCAATTCTTCCTTTACTGTGCGCCGCCACTATGTGATTATTCCATCCCCCATTCATGGAAAATTTTGCCCCAAGATATGTAAATGTTTTAACCCGGTCGATCTCGTCCTGAGCGTAAAACCATTTCTCTTTGCTACCCCAGATAAATCCATTCTTGAAGACCACTACTTTAGTTTTTTGAATATTTACTTTCAATCCCCATGTTTCACTATACGTTTCTAAGAGATTTAAACTTTTCTGTAAGCCGTCAATAGTCTCCGAGCATAAAACTAAATCATCAGCATATAGTAGTCCGGGAATGTTCAGGCCCTCAATTTCCGGTGCAGATGTATCCGCTTCCTGTAACCATGTCAATAAATCGTTTATAAACAAGATAAACAATAGCGGTGAGAGAGGACAGCCCTGTCTTACTCCTACTGTCGATTTTATTTTTCGCGTTGTACTTCCATCACCGCACCTGACACAGAAATTTACGTCTTCGTACATGCTCTGCAGCACTTTTAAAACTTTACGTGAGACGCCTAGCCCATTAAGTTTTTGCCATAAAGCTTTCCTAATGATAGAGTCAAACGCCTTTTCGAAATCTACAAAACTGCAATATAAGTGGCCCCGTTTACGCGCAAGCGCCTGTTTTACTAGGGTATCTAACACAAAGATATTGTCGGTAGTCGCGAAGCCTCTCCTAAAGCCTGCTTGCAGTTCTGATATTTTACCGTGCTTTTCCGCCCATTCACTCAGTCGCCCGTTGAGTATTTTACAAAATAGTTTGCTCAGCGCTGGTAAAAGACTAATTCCGCGATAATTATGTGGGCAATTTGTATCGCCTTTATTCTTAAAGACCGGTTGGAGGATCGCTGTACTCCACGTTTCTGGATACGATCCGGAATCAACTATTGCATTAAATAAATCCAGAATACTCTCTGGGTCTATGTGCCACAATTCCGAAATAAATTTTGTCGGAATGCCGTCCGCGCCACCTGCCTTCTTATTATTCATGGCTAGCATAGCCCTGTTTACTTCATTCCAGGTTATAGGTTCGTCTAATTCAGGGACACCCCGGTCCGTGATAATATCTATCCCTGTTTCAATATTCGCTATTGTGAGCGCCCGTGAAAAGTACTGCTCCCACGCGTCTGATGAGATTGTATTACTTACATTTCTTTTATTACGCAGAGATCTTATAACGTCCCAAATTGATTTATTATGATCGTTTCTTAAAATTGCCTCTATTCTTGCTGTCTCACCCTCCTGCCAAGATTTCTTCGATTTCTTAATTGTGGCCTCGTATTGCCAACGTAGTAACAAGTAACTATTTCTCGCTTCCACAGTTCCACTGTTTCTGAACATCCTTAAGGCTACTATTGCTTTACGCCTGCTCTCCCGACACTCCTCGCTAAACCACCCTTGGGTCAGTACCCTTCCTCCTCTCCCCCACATTCGCATGCCCTTCCCTGCGCGGTAGAGCCGCCTTTCTAAATTCTTTGTTTGCCTGTCCGGTGACCGCTCCTCACGTGACCACCCTGCAGAGTTAAGAATAGACTCTGCAAATGCCTGTCGCTTTTCCTCTTTCCATACAAACCGTCGTCTGGCTATTGTGACGTTCGTTGCTCCCGCCCGCACCACTGCCGGTGGCCGTTCAGTAGTATTTACTGCTAAATGGACACACACAGGCAAGTGGTCGGATTCTGCCCGTAGTTCGATTCCAAAATCTAATAAATTGTTTATTCTTTCATGCGACAACAGAGCATAATCTATTACACTACCTCCATTCCCACTAATAAAAGTTAGTTCCCCTTCAGTATCCTGTCCATAGTGGCCATTTAAGATTTCGAGATTAAATCTCTCGCATAATTCTAATAATTCCTGACCATCATTATTGATGACTAAGTCTTTGCTTTTTCTAGAATTAGCTCTCGCTTCTTGCCGATCGAATTCCGAAAATACTTCCTGCTCATGGCCAATTCGAGCATTCATGTCACCTAAGACTAGTAAATCAGTATTCGGATATCTTTGCTTCAACGAGTCTAAGAAATTATTGATTTCGCCAAAAGCTTCTGGTGAATAATAACGCGAGCCCTGTGGGTGACGGTATATAAATACCATTGCGATGTCTGTATTTTGCATTACTAGTCTAATACAAAGAAAATTATCTGAGTTTGTAGCAATTTCATAAATATATTGCATTAACCTATCCCGGACTAAGCACGCAACACCCCCGGGTACCTACCCCTTTCCCCTCTACGTTTTTTAGTTTTGCATATGGCTGTAAAACCAGACACATTTAACGTTTCACCCTCCTTCCACCAAGTTTCGACGAGACCGATTATATCAAATGTATTTATGTACCCATGGAAGTCTTGATTTCCGAGCTTAGAGCCTAGACCTTTGATGTTCCACCATCCTATTCTTAAAGCCTATTCATGCCTATTTGGCGACCTGCTTGGTCCCGACTCACCGCGAGCTTCCTGCTGCTGCATGTTTGCTGCAGCCATCGCCCTCGTAAGAGGTCCTCGCTCCAGGCTGTCTGCCGCGAAGCGCCCGGGACTCGCCGTGTGCCGTGAGCTCCGGCGGGAACGCGAACGCGAACGCGACCGCCGACGCGAACGCGAACGAGACCGCCTCCGCCGCGATGCCGCGGGGTCAGAGGTCGTCCGCACCGCCCCAGCACGAGGCGCAGCCGCAGGCGCGGCCGCGGCCACGGCCGAAGGCGCGGGCGGGGGCGGCCGCGAAGAGGCGCCCGATTGCCCGGAGGGCGTGTCCGCCCTCCTGGGGTTCTGCCCCCTCGCTGAGTTCACGGGACCCCGCCGCCCCGCCCCCTCCCACGCCCGCGGACGGGCCGCCAGCTCAGCCAAAACGTAACTGCGCCCTGCCACGACAAGCTTGTCGAAACGAATCGACGCCTGCCTTCCGCTCGCTTTCGCCTCCTGTAAATGCGGAATTAACGCCTTACGCGTTTGCCGCACTGCCCAGCTGAAGTCCTCACGGACGCGCACCCTGCCATTCCGGGAGAGATACTCCCGGGCTGCTCGCAGCAGCTCCTCCCGCTTCCTGAATGAAGCCAGCTTGGCCACAATCATACGCGGCTGTCCTTCGCGCCGCCGCCCGGTCCGGTGCGCGCGCTCGATATCCTGGAGCTCCAACCTGACCCCCAGCTGCTCCGCTAGATCCAGGATGCATCTTTCCGAGTCCGCCCAAGACTCGTTCCGCTGCTCTGGGATGCCAGTAACAATGATATTGTTACGCCGCGACTGGTTCTCAAGGTAATCCACCTTGCGAGCCAGCCGCTCGTTGGCTGTCTGCAGCGACTGCACTGAAGTCTCTGCCGACGTAACCCTAGCCTGCAACACATCGATTCTATCAATAAGTTCCTTATGGTTCCTATTGATCGTTTCGATGATATCGACGTTAGTAGGGGGGCCGGGATTCAGCTCCACCCCTCCGATCGCCAATAACATCGCCATCACCGCCGCGCCCAGCACGCTCGCAAGGAGCCCCAGCCCCTGCGCTGTCCCCCGGGCACCGCCACAGCGCGGCAGGTAGCCCCTCACCCAGCGGCCGATAGCCGCGCGCCACTGCTCCGTTGACACCATCCTGCAGCAGGTAGAGCGCTTAGTGAAACACGTCCGCTCGGCTCTGCGTCTGGCGAGACTGATTATCCAGATAATTAATACACCAATTTATATTGCAATCAGGTTGATATCGTAAGATCATTATTTTGTCATCTTTTAGCACGTATGAAACTTTCGTAAGAAGTTTCAGCCGTACAGATAATATATCGTATGTTATCAAAATTACAAATTGTTGTATAGTTATGCAGTTGTAAAGTTATATTATTGAATTTACAACAGTTGTTGGATAGTTGAGTTGTTGAATAGTATTGTCAAATAAATATTTAATTTAGGAGATGGTGTATAATTTTTAATGATTGGCTTTTAATTAATTTAATATTTGGGAACATTCCGTCACACAATGTGTGTGTTTATTGTTCGCTTGTCTATAATTCCGATACATATTGAAAGAAAATAAAGTTGTGGATGGTGTCAGATTGGTCTAAACGTCGAGTTGAGTATAGGTACTGTTAAATAGTATTGTCAAATAAATATTTAATTTAAGAGATGGTATAAACGATTTAATAATTTACCTTTAATTAATTTGTCACGTCATATTTAAATTTTAATCAATTGTCACTCAAAGTTGTTATGAGTTCATATAATTGCTATTGAGAAAATCAAAATCAAAAGTAAATATTTTTTATCATGAAGGTAAAAAATATAAATTTCTTTTCCCTTCCGATAGGCACTCTTGATACAATCATAAAAACTTTTTATGCGACACACAGATGAACAGCAAGTGTCGTTGATCTTACATAAGGAAACAGCAGCGCGACTACCAAAACTGGGCTCCTCCAAAATGCAGAAACGGTACCAATTATGGCTTGGAAATTTCGGTCTCAGAAAAATTTTTGAAGACAGAGGCAAAGTCGATGCCATTAATTACATTGTGCTGTGGCTGATAATGCATGACGGTGATCACGGCGTAAATCATGATGGAGATGACGATGAATAATGAAGACATGGCAATAATAATGAAATTGACTATGGCGACATTTACGTTTACAAAGTCCTCGTAGACCGATTCGTGGAATATTAATCAGAGCGCTCACATTCTAGCTCTGGGTAACAGGAATCCAAATCCTGGTCGACCCATGTGGAATTAGGTGGGCAACACGGGCTTGGTACGTATTTTCTGGATATTCCTGTTTCTCCGGATTCTTATTTCACCGTTTAATCATGTTTGTTACATCATTCAAATCATATCAATTTTATCGCAACATAATCATCAAACCGTTCATCCACGGTTTGACCGAAAGGGGCTCGGTATTTAAGATCATCAGGACTTATGACAATGTCCATGCCGACGTAGTCAACAATGACGACAATGACGACAGTGCGTTTGATGAGTGCAACAACGCTAGCAGGAATGGCCACCACAAAAGCGGTAATGATGCAGAGGCATTGCAGGGGCATTGGAAAAGAGATGTGCAGCGGAGTGTGATGTCGGCGTGCGCGGTGTGGGTGATGGTGACGGCAACCGTTGTGCTGGAGGCGGCAGTCAACCACCTGCGGTGACGCCGTCTCGGCAGCTGGCGCTCCTGGTGGCGGAGGCGTTGGCGGCGGCGGAGGCGGCGGAGGCGGCGGAGGCGGCGGAGGCGGCGGAGGCGGCGGAGGCGGCGGAGGCGGCGGAGGCGGCGGAGGCGGCGGAGGCGGCGGAGGCGGCGGAGGCGGCGGAGACGGTGGCGGCGGTGGTGGCGGCGGAGAAGGCGGAGGCGGTGGTGCCGGCGGAGGCGGTGGTGGAGGCGGCGGCGGCGGTGGCGGTGGCTGCGGCGGCGGTGGCGGCGATGGCGGCGGTGGCGGTGGCGGTGGCGGCGGCGGCGGCGCACGCGATCCTCGTCCCATGCCTCCACGCCCCGCGCCGCGCCGCCCAGCCGGTGCAGACCGACCGGCGCCAGCGCAGCTCCCCGCAGGAAGCGCCTGGCTGCCACTCCAAGTTCATTCTTGGCACGCGGACCTGAATGACTTCACAGAGAACGAGAAATCATGTTGCGTAGTGGAACTGCCTTCCATTGACCAAAACCCGATGAAGAACTTGAAGAGACTTGCATGCTAGTGAATGAACTTGTTTTTTTTTTTTGAAATGTAAAAATTTGGATCAATCTGACGTTACGATCTATGTTTGGACGAACGATTTGTGTTCCACGTATTGGCAAAGCTCTTAATCGCAACATTATGTGTTGGACAAGTAGTGATTTCTGCAATCACTACTCCATATTTTCTCATTCAAAGCAGACTTACGTTTACATATAAAACATTATGAAAACATATTTTTTTATTTCATTTTAATTACGTTAACTTGTTCTTTTGAACACATCACTTCCTTAGATTTAAATATACACTCTCCACTTCAACCAGTTTTACTGTAGTAAACAGCTTCACCAACATATTGTGAAGATAGGTATCTCCACCTCTATCACGCCATATTTGATTTATTTTGCCAATGAACAGTAAAAAAACTGAACTTCGGGCATATGTTCTTCTACTCTGGGATCGCTTTCCCATTTCCCCCTATAAATAATGAAATAATGTGTAAAAACACCGGAAAAGCGAGGTTAATACATTTGAAAATAGAAATTTGTGCTTCCGAATAATAGAAAATTTATTTGCATCGGTAAACGAACTTCGGATTTGAGTTGTTAGAATTTCTAACAAAATCGTAAGACATACCCCAGGCTCAGCTCGTACAACGAGCAAGCAACGCGCTCTGCCCGCACTGCATACACAACCGCTATTACAAATGATATCCCTCCTGACGCTTATGTCATCAGGCTCTTCTCCACCTTAGCTAATGCTGCCCAAGATTAATTGATTAGTGATCCCGGGCGCGTCAACTGCTCAGGCCTCCTAAGTGTAGTACATATGCATTATCGCGGGAGGTACCGGTGTTCCTTCCTCATTGGATGGGGAGATTCTGCCTCGACCATCTTGCGGGAGATTTTCCCAACCAGGTATTTTCCTCCAGCGTGGCAGCAGCGTGGTGTTTTTCACCTGCCTGGACAACCTCTTGACTGGTCTCCCAAAAAGTGTGGTGGAGCATGTGTAGAGCATGTAAATACAATTATGTACTTGTATGTGTGTAAGTTAGGGAGTGAGAGTAGGGCAAGAAAGCGGAAGAACAAAATGGCGATCCGTAGCCCGTTTGTTAGGGTAGTACTCCGGCATTCGCCTGGCGTTGATCGGAGAAACCACAGAAAAATTCCAATTACAACAGCCGGCTGTTAGTATTCTCCTCCAGACAGCGACTGCATTCGACCTAGCCATCTAGGTAGGGAAGAAAATTCTGCCGCTGTCGGGACTCGAACCCTGGGACCTTCCGGTCAGAAGCACAGCAGTGACATGAGTTGATGTCCTGAGCCACCATTGCCCGTGCCAATGCCGCCAATAACCCGTTCCGCACGTCCCAATTTGCTGCTGCGTTAGTGTCTTTAAAACGCAGTGGACGGCCTCCGGCGCCGCGCACGGGCGCCGTGTCCGCGGTGCGACGACGCCGTACACGCGCGCGGGTAATTTCTGCGGCGCGACGTGGCGCTTAGATGCGCGTCGCCGCCCTTTGGCGCCTCAATTTCACGCCTTCCCTCCGCCGCCCTTCAGTCTTCAGCTGACGGCCAAATTTCCTGCCCTTTGACGGCTCCTGGCCCCGCCCCGCCACGCCTCGCCTCGCGAGCGTATTCCTTTGCTTTGTGGCTCCTCGCGGCTTCGAGCTCTGCCCCTCTCACCAGGCCGTCCCGCCTCCCGTCCACCCGGCTTCCAAACCCTGCCTCGCCGTCCACCCTCTCAAAATGCCCGCCCCGATGAACTTGTCTGCGTCAAGTGTGCGACTTCTGTTCGTCCAGTTCTCTGGGCCCTTCTCCTATCCCTTTCCGCTCTCTCACTCTCCTCGCTCCGTCTCTCTCCGTACTCGTTTCTCCAGTCCATTTCTTCCATTTCTCTGGGCCCTTCTCCTATCCCTTTCCACTCTCTCACTCTCCTCGCTTCGTCTCTCTCCGCACTGTTTCTCCATTCCATTTCTTCCCACTCCGCGTCTTACTGTTTTGTCTCTCCCCACTTCGTCTCTTCCCGCTTTGTCGCTCCCTTCTCCATCCCTCCCCGCTTTTCCCACTCCGTCTTTCCACGTGTCTTCTCTTTGTCTTTCCTTGTCTCATTTCTGCTCATCCTTTCTCTCACGGCCCCGTTCCACCTCTTCCTCAAAATTGAAGAGGTGGATTCCAAAAAGAGGTGAATAAGCCAGAAAATGTCTTTTACTTTTTACATGATACGTCATAGGTTGTTATTGTCTTCGATACGGAGCTGGATACACTCTGCATAACTTACCTGGATCCAGGTGATCGTGGTTACGAGGGAAGTATGAAAACAGTTGAATGAAGCTACATGTTCTCTTTTTTTTTCCTAGGGCTTGTATCCAGCCGACAGCCGGTTGCCCTTTACGTCCCGAAGGGACGCATATTCGACCATACACTAAAGAAACACTTGCGGGCTCCTCTGATCTGGGGTCAGCAGAACGCGAGGTCATCCGCGACAACACGCACACAAAGTCAAGGGACAAACAGCCATGCCCAAGGCGGGAGTCGAACCCGCGACCCTTCGGACCGAAGCGCTGAGTCGGTACTCGCTCTTAGCCACCTCGGCTATCCAGGTCGGCTACATGTTCTCTTACGGAGGGAATTATGAAAGGGTGTTATGGGATAGAAATATGAGGCAAGTTAAATCTAGTTAATTAGTAAATAAGTAAATCTGAATCATTAAATTAGTTAAAAACTAAAATTGTATAAGTATGTATGTATGTATGTATGTGCGCATGTATGAATGTATGCATATATGCAAGTACCACGGGCGTTAACTGGTTCTTATTACCTTGGGCGACAAAGCGCCCAAGGGCGATTTGCCGCCGCTCGATCATTAGACCCCTTATAACCCTTTTGGTGCATAAATAACTATTTTCAGGAGACCAGTGTATTAAACCTTTGAAACAATGACTAATCAGAGTTTGGAAAAAATTACGTCTTTGACCCAATCATTTTGCGACTATAATTTTTGGAAAGAATTTCTAGTATGTTATTGGATGCGACTCTCTCTCTTCAGATTATACTTTTGACACCCTGTCCCGTCCACTGCGTCCTTCATTCCCAATACTTCATCTCTCTTTCTCTGTAACTTTCTCCTACAACCACTTCCGTTGCACCTTTACCTTGCCATCGTACTCTTTCCTCTCCGCCGTTTCCTCCTGCGGCGCTTTCTGTCTCGTCTGCCCCAGTCTCCAAACTCTGTGTGTTATTTCCCTCCTATCTCAATCCCATCGGTTCGTTCTACACTCGCCCCATCCCACTTCGTCCCGCCCTGCTCCGCCCCACCTCCCCCACCCGTCATCGTCCCGCCCCGCTTCCGTTTCCCCTCCCCGCTCCCGCTCTTCTCGCCCGTGCCGTTCACTGTCGACAGTCCGGTGCTATATTATTTTTTGTATTACTTCTTTTTCCTTGCTTCACTTCCTTAATGCCTTTTAGCGCGTAAATTCAATTCCGCGCCCTGCACGTGACGGCCGCTGCCACTTATACGTCGTCGCGGGCGGGCGGCAATTCGGGGGTGGGGCCTCGAAACGTGCCCTTGCGGGAAGGGCGTTCGCGAAAGTATCTGAAATCCCTGTTTAGGTCAGATAGCACGACGGAGACGGAGCAGCAAAAGAGAGAATGTAGAATATTCTGAGCGCTTGTCTTTCGTATTACTGTGTCGTGGTGTGCGAAAAGCTTTGTTTGTATGAGTAGAAAAAAATATAATTTGTTATTAATCGTTTTAATCATGAACTTTATTTACGGAAAAACAATCACTCCGATATTTGACTCTCCGTAAATACTTTAATATTTCATATTGTTGTCAAGAAAAATTATTTATTTTAAAAAATTGCTTTACAATTTTTCCTAAAGAGGCAATTTAAGCGTTTATTTGAAATATAATTTAATTGTTTAGTCTTAAAGTTTTAAATAAATGGACGTATTTTTTATGGTAGTTGTAGACAGTGTTGTTCGTATATATGTTCATTTTTTTAGAAACTGTTGACAATAATAATAACAATTAAAAACTACAGGGGAAATGAGAAAATTAAATAAGATCGTTGTATATTTTTATATAGTCTTTTCTCCTTGTTATCGTTGATTAATAAGTTTTCCGCACACCATAATTCATCGATTTGGGCATGCCAGTGAGGTTTATCTTGTTACCGATTATTACAACATTTTTGTTGTAACTGCGGATAATTGCTCGCACTTTGTACCCCACTATTAGTTTTTATACTCAAATCACGTATTTTTTCGCAACTATCAAGGTTACGCGCTGGGTTGTGGGAGGAGCTTGAAAAACTCTCTGAGAATGCTCTGCCGGAGATTGCGGGTTCGAATCTCCTTAAGGCACGAATGTTTTCACCGCGAGGTTGACGAGACGGTGTTGGCGTGCCATACAGCCTATCCCATTTGCACAATATACCTGCCATGATTCATCCGTAATCAGCATTCCATCTTCATGATTATCCAATCGTCCTTCATGAAGTGGTACAGCAATCTACTACAATAACCTATTTCGGAATCGTGTAGAAATTCAGGCTAAAATCGCCTCATTTCCTTACGTTCATGAGTACAGCACTCGTCCATCTCTGGTTATATTGTACCTAAAAGGAGAGGCTATATGCCATAATTCAAGGGCTCAGTAGAACAAGGGGCTATCCCCATTTTTTCTGAAATTGAGTTATTAGCATTATACAAAACTTTAAATATTATTATTTTAGTGTAAAATGTTATTTAAATCCAGTATGGATTTACATGCAAGTGTACTGTGTTTCAACCTTAAAAAATGTACTGAGTGATATGAAGGAAGTTTAGCTAAACCCCACATTATCTCAGAACTGTGCCAACATGGGATAGCCCGTTGTTCTACTAAGCCCTGCGTCCACCCATAACCGGCGTGCACCGTCTTCAGGCAAATGGCTGCCCGCGTCGTGTCAGGAGGGAGCCCCGGGCCAGGCGAGACACGGCGGAAGGCCGAGTGGACGGTGAGCGAGGGGCGGGCGAGGCGGACGGCGCCGGACGGATGCAATCCCGGGCGCGTAACGCAATTGCCCAGCGCTCCCCCTGGCGCCCACTCACATCACCACATAGTGTAACGTATTAGCGCTAATTATAATAGCCAAAGTTAATTAATCCATGTGTCGTCCTTTGAAAGCGAAATAGAACTGAAGAACGCACTTAAAAATCAACTGAATTTATGAAAGTAATTGGGTGCTGGTTGATTTATTTTTCCATTGCGTCATTAAAAGAAGCGTTCTCGTAGTAAAGAACTGTGAATATTCTGAGGGAAATGACGGCCCTTGGGAACGTATGTAACAGTCGTGGGTCTGAGATGTAAAAGTTGTAGGTCTGAGAGGTAAGTTCCAGTGTCGGATCCAAGGGAGGTCTTGGGGACTATGTCCTCCCCCAACTCAATATATTTTACCGATCATAGTATATTTTTACCGTAAAATAATGGCCATATATGGATATCATCACGTCCAAAGCAGTATTCCCAAGATGAATGTAATGATAGATTTTTATCATATATTTTTAAATTTCAAACGAACATTCAAAAAACACATCAAAAATATTTTTGGAACTCTGAAATGAAATTGTCTCTCTCTTAAATATTTTTGTGATCCGCCCCAAGTACATGCATTACACTAATCGAGGAATGGTGGATATTCTGATTCCGTGTGTTTTACGTTCTTATGCGAATAAATAAAAGAGGTCATCTTCGTCAACATAAAACGTTAAAAAAACTATGTTGACGAAGATGACCTCTTTTATTTATTCATTAATCGAGGAGCTTTGGATCAGTATGATTACCGTTGGTGCCAAAAATAGTAGCATTCCGAAGCTATTGCTTTACTCCTCAATATTTGGGCTACAAACTTTGTAAACGGCGATTATAAGAAATTGCCAACAGATTCATTCTCAGTGATTCGAGATTCATTTTGCTGAAATATGAATAATTTAATGATTATCGTGAATAGAAATACATCTTTTCTTTTTATTTTTCATAAATTAAATTTATATTATCAAATTTTTCATGTGATTTCTGATTATTCAAATTAGATCGTTGTTCCACCTTTCTCTATCACTGTCTTTCACTTAACAATGTGGCGTCACTAAGAATATAGCAATTAATTTCCATGTCGCAAGGTAATGTCTATGGAGCGGTTGTGAACCAATGTTTCCTCAATTATTTCCAATTATTAAATTTTCCTTCCCATTCTTTTTTTCTTATAATTTCTTTCATCTTTTACTGAAACATAAAAGGTCTTAAAACGTCGTAGATTATTTCCTTACCAAATTACACTAGACAAATCTTTCATTTTCTATTTTGAATACATCAGCTTCATCGAAAAATATTTGGAAGAGAAAAACTAGAGTAAATACATTACTTTGGCTATTTTTTGTGAAGGTAAACTTTATTAAATCTATGAAAAAAGCATTTGTATTATCTTTCCTTCTATATCACGACTTGTGTTGACATAGGAAATCAATTTATCCAACAACAATATCTAGAATTTTTTCTAACAATATGTTTACTTGTTAACCTAAAAATATTGTAAATCGCAATAGTTGTTTATAAAATTTTAAACAATTAATGTTTCTATGTAAATAACAAAGTCTCTATTTTATAGTTGGAAACACGTGACAGTTCGTGTGTGTGTGTGTGTGTGTGTATGTGTAGAAGACATGAATCCGAATAATTTTGAACACCAAACACATGCAATTTGGTGAATGCAACATAAATATTTTTGGGACTGCCGTCAAGTTAATAAATTCTGGTTTCTTAATGCTCAAAACGTGTTAGACATAATTATTTTTGCTAACTGTTCACAGCAGCGGTTCTGATGTCTTACTACTTGTGCGACCACTTTACAACTATCCTCGGTCACTTCCCTGTTGCGTGTGTATTTTCTCTAGCTTGATTCAGGTTTGTTCATTGTAATAAATACTGGTCTAGCTTCCTTTATTCTATTCTCATTTCCATTGTCATAAGGAAATAGATCTTAAACTGATTTCTCTTTGATAGTTTGTAGAAAAGATTTTTTTTCTAGATTTTATTTCTTTGAGGTTAATGTTCTAAACAAGATAGATAATTTTTTTTATATTTTCTCATTACATATGTCTGTCTTAAGGCTCACCGGGAGCGGTAGCTCAGTGCATCAACTGATGCCACTGCAGCGCCTCTGACCGGGAGGTCTTAGGTTCGAGTCCTGACGGTGGCAGGATTTTCGACACTAGCTTTTCAGCTAGGTCGAATTCAGTTGCTGTCTGGAGGAGAATTCTAGCGGCCGGCTAGCGCGCCTCTTCCTGGTCCTATCCTGTCCCCTTACACACGCACTTACACTAACATGCACTTCACACCCACACATTCCGGGAGACCGGTCGGGAGCTTAGAGCCTGTCCCGGCTGGAGCGGTGCCCCGCTGGTGGGAGAGTCCTGGTTAGGGGGAAACCCCACTAGCCGACAGTAGGTCGGCGCAGGATCTCGCCATCAATTGGGAGAAGATCATCGCCATCTCCCGAGAAAAAACATGCACTACACTAACGGGATTAATGACCAAAGCAGTTGACGCGCCCGGAAACACGAAAAAATCAATCAATCAATCTTAAGGCTCAGTGGCAGGGCGCTGTCTTTCTGATCTGAAGGACCCAGGCTCGAATCCCGGTGTAGGCTGGGATTTTTTATCTGGTAGTTTCCATTGGCTGGGCGCTGTCTTCCTGATCTGAAGGACTCAGGTTCGAATCCCGACGTATCTGGTGATTTCCATTCAGGGCGGCTATGAGGTCGACTCAACCTCCTTTCCAAGTGAGTACCAGGATCTTTCCTGGGGGTGAAGGCGGATGGAGCGTTGTGCCCGCCACACAACCTCCTCCTTAGCCGACGGCGACGAAAAGGCGGAGCCCTACCTTCAACTCCCCTGTGGGCCACCTCAGCCTATGTGTAATTGCACAGGAATATGTCTCTCTTCACCAGTGTTCATTGAATTTGAGGTTAATTTAACAAAACCATTAATTGGTAAGAATATCACATAATGGAGAGGGCATTGAACTTGATGACTTCAGAAATGCATATTTTTATGTATGGAAGATATATCCAATTTACTGCAATACTGCAAATGTTACACGGCGTTTTCCTATATGCCGTATGAAAACAAGTCAGCTAGTTGTATTCCCTGTCCTGTTTCCAAACAACCTTCATCAACTGGGCATGCATATTTTATTTTCCATTTGAATCCCACCTCCAACAGAGTTGTTATATAACATGACGCAGCATGTTACTCATTATTCCAAACAGGAAAAACTTCATCAACGAAATGAATCGGAAGCACATTTTCGGAGACTGAAATGCAAAGCGAACGGCCCTGAGCAGGCATGCGCTACCAGTGCGTTACAGAACAAGTGAGATATAGTTCCGCTGGGCACACAGCTGTGAACTTGACGAAGCATACGAAACACGCAGGTCTCCCTTTTTCTTGGGGTTCGGCGTTACCTTCGCTTCTTCGAGGAGTCCTTCATTTCCGAGCTGTCATTTCCCGCAAGGTGCGGGCATCGCCACGCGCGTGTCTTTTCACCTGCCGCCGCGAGAGTTCTCTGCTGGAGGATGTGGCTAACGAGGGAAATCGGGAGAGGGAAGACGACGTGATGGGCACCTCTGGAGAATTGGAAATGCATGCGACGGGGTAATTGTTCATATTGACGATTGTAATCCAAAGGCTTGAAAAACGGGGGTAACGCGTTGCACTACATCGTCCCTCTTTTTGATAGAAAAAGTGTGATTTAAATATATAAAAAAACATTAATTTCCTTTTTTCCCATTACAAGTTGATACACTTTCATAAGATCAAATATATTATTAATATCGGTTGTGTAACGTAATGAAATGACACTTCTAATTGACAGTATATTCTGTAATTGCTGTAATACTTTTTTTTGTTATTCGTATCATGATCAGAATACTCATCAATTTATGAATGGAATTATAAACACCCCATTTTTTAAATTTGATATTTCGCCTCACCATCTTTTATCACATTTAGAATTCTGTTGGATTCTTAGCAGTAATTTACTAATACATAAGTCATTAAACAATCGTCTTGTGAATATGGATAATTCGCCATTCTATTTTTGGAATAATTCGTTCCTTATAAACGATTTTCAAGTGAAAATGCTTTTCTTTGGTTTCCTCCCCAACAAGAATTCGTTTCCCTAAGAAAATCATTCAATGGAAGAAATAATACAACAAAACAGTCATTATTGAGCTGCACTTAGTTCCGATATCGCGAAGAAAAAATTAAAAGTAATGAGACAAATTTGGAAGAACTCAAATCACCTCAGGTTCCTCTCATTAGGTTGCTTAGCTAATGATGATATAGGTCACTTTCGTGCTGTGAAGAAAGACTCGACGATACGTTCATTAGCCGAAGAAACAAAAACACGACGTCTTGCTTCCAGAGCGAGTGAATCAAGCAGCGTCTTCATCGCCGAGGCGTCTTCGCCTGTCTTCACTACCTGCGGGAGCGGGTCCCGTTGAAGCCCGCGCGAGCGGAAGAGTTTTTCGGAACCCCTTGTCTTCTCTTTGACCTTCTTCTTTCAGAGGCGCCGGCGCCGCGGGCCCCTCATCCCAACCCCTTGCCCCCCTCCCCCGCTCCGCTCGCCCGCGGGCGACGGACGGCGGCACCTGCCGCCCGCCGCCGCGCCGCATCGCCCCTCGCGGCACGCGTGCGCTTGCCGCACGCACGCCGCACGCGCGTTTGACACGCGTGTTTCCGCTAATTACGGTTCACCTCTCCCGCACGCCGGGTATCACTCCGCGGGCGCGATGCGCGCCGATAGCCGCGGCGCCTCCTAATTAATCCGCCGAAGAACGTAGGCCCGCGCGCGCGTCTTACTTGCGCGGGCGCTGATGAGCTTCATGCATAATGCTACCCCCTCCCCTTCTTCCTCCTCTCAGTGTTGCCACGTCACGGGTTTGGTCCTTGGATTTAGGATTCAGTTCTAACAGGCAATCTTGACAGGACGAGGATTTTCGGTGGAATCCCGTTAGCTTATTTTTTCAACAATTGCTACGAAGCAATTTAATATTGTTACTTTTTATGGTTTGGCCTCACTTTGATTAAAAATTGCAACCTTTCTATTTGTATGATTTATTAGAAATCTATTTTAATATCTAACGATTGAAAAAAGTAGGAACTAGGCGCTAAAATGTCGATGCTTTTGATTTTTAATTTAAAAAAATTGTCTGTAATGAGGAATTTCAAAGCCGTTCCGTGATAGAAAAAATGCTTAAGTCATGTTAATGCAGAGTTTTTGCTAAAATACTTTCACAATTCGAAATTTGATTTTAAAAAAATGTGATTAATTTCTTAAAAATCTGGGGCTCAATGTTAATTTCTAGCCGTATCTGTTGAGAATGTGAATCCAACATAAATGGCTATCGAATCATTGATTCACCTTTTCAACCTTTTTCTTCAACCTATCTTTATTTATTTTCAGTAATCCAAGGTTCACTTATGTTTGCTCTTTAATACAATTAATGTAGTGTTTCTTTGGATATGCTGACCATTAAGCTTTCATACCAGGAATTTCAGCTCGTAAGGTAATAACGGTGTGTGGGTGAGGGGAAAATTTTCAGCAGTCGAGAGACACTTTTGTTGTAATATTTGGCAATACTGCGTCCTCCCTCCCCATTTCCCCACACCTTTCCTCTCTTCTCGGAGTCCCGCAGGGCATCGCAACGTAATTCACTCTCCCACGCGGCCCCGGAAATGAAGAAAACAAATGAGAAGCTGATGCCGCCGTCGGGTTCGTCGCGGAGTTATTTAACCACTCGGTTTCTGAAAAATTTTGTTGATTTCCAGATCGATTTTCTGATAGCGAGCAATTTGATCTCGGCTTTCTTGTCTGTCTTTTCTTTCCGAAACCTGTAAATAATTAACCGCGCTGAGATGACTATCGAAGGGGTTGGGAATTACCGGTCCGCTTGCGCAACGCCAAATGAGGAAACATGTGATTGTTAGAGCCTAACCAATGTGGGAGAAAAACTTCGACGAGGAAAACCTGGGCATAAAAGAAATTAATAATCAGGTGAACGAAATCGTCTGAAGATACGCGTTCGTTTGTGAGCTTGTCTCTGGCAACGAAACATCTGCCTGTCTCCATCTCTCTTGCCTTCCTTTGTCCTGACTTTCCATTTCCTGGTGAATTGTTTAGCCCGTGTGACTGGCACTTGGGAAGTGAATAACATTATGATTGTTATCTCGTTGGGTATTGTTGGCCTGAAGAAAATTCGTTTGAATGGTTCATTCCGATCTCGGACTGTGATCATCGATATTATGCATTAGCTCTTGTCTATATTTTGGTAAAAATAGTTATGACGCTAGTATGACAAGCTCTTTGTTACATGTTGTATCAGTTTATGAAACGCTACGCTGCTCAATATAACTTTAATCTATCGTATGAGCAGTCATTTTTCTTGACTAACCGTATGTTGTAGTTGCGTAACTTCCCTCATACACGCACAGCGATTCCTCATGCGCATAGCCATTAAATGAAGATTATGATCACTTTTGTCCGAGTCGGCAATTGTTGGCTATAATATTTGACTCATAAATTTTCCAGAAAAATTTCAAGAGCAACACGCGAAGGATATGAACCGAGAACGAGTTTGTACGGAAATTCATAGCAGTTATGGCCGCATCAGTAAAATGCTTTTTTTGTGGGTCACTTTATAAAAATCAGTATTCGCATGAATTTAGTGAAATATACTCGTTATGCAAACTTCTTAGCATCTTTATGTCCTCCCAGAGGGAAAAAATGTGCGATAGCCGTTCTTAAAGCTGGTGCTATTCTCGCTTTTAAAATAAATTAGTTTTCATTTTTCTCTGAAGTTGCAACTCCATATGTTATCTTAATGCCGTACAGTCACCAGATTTGGGAACCAACAATTTTATTTTCAAGTTCTTTTCCTCAAGTAATCGAATTTCTAATTTTTAAAACTGTGGTTTTTATTTAAAAAAATATTACGGAAAAAATAGTCTTTGTTATATACAAGCTTATTTGATATTTCACGTGTCTGGAGCAAAATAATAATGGCAACACTTGAAATTAGTGTCTGTTGCAAAGTCATCAAGATTCCTGTCAGCTCATTCCCCAACTCTTCTTTGGTAAATTTGAGTTTCCTTTCTAAGCTTTTTTTAGTCCACTATAAAAAACTTTTTGCACATTCTTCTCTCGTGTTGGTATTATTAGTCAGCTAAAATTACTTGTTAATTTGTTCAATGAATAAATTTGGCGTACATTTGGTTAATCATCATTGTTTCAATAGGTAAATAAACAAATAATAAATAATATAAAAATATAAAATAAAAAATAAAATAAAATATAAAATAAAATATAAAATAAAATATAAAATAAAATATAAAATAAAATATAAAATAAAATATAAAATAAAATATAAAAATATAATAAAATAAAAATAAAAAAGGTAGTGTTGAATCTGTATCTGTAGATGTTGCAGATTTTTTTTGGCTAGTATCTTATTCAGTGATTTATCTTGGTTACTTGTCTATTATTTCTCTACTTGTCTATTATTGTACGTTTCACTAATAAAATACATATACTTTATTGTGTTTATAATATTAGTACATCGTTAAAGTTTCTAAATACGAACAGAGAAATACGAATATTTCTAAATACGAACACATTCAGATCAGAAAAAATAATTTTATTTGAAATGGGTCGCAATACAAAAGTATATTTTCATGTAACACGTGTTCCTTCTTAAAAGCTACGTAAGATAGCATTGACCATAAAAAACTTTTTTTGTGTGACTTGTAATTTCTTCCCGCTACCAGACAAAATGCATCGACTTTATCAACAGTTCAAGGACACTGCATCTTTGATGGAAAAGAATTTAAGGACAACTGGGTGTCATGATGTCAGGTTCTCAGGTATCATTTTGTATAAATTATTTTTTTAAATATAACTTACTGCGACAATTTATGGTTCTGTTGCAGATCCCAAAATGTAGGCAGTTGATTCAACAGTCCGTCAAAAAACGTTTTTAACTTATTTCAGATTCAATCCAGCTTTACCTTTTTTATTTTTCATTATCGGATTCGTTGGAATTGCAGTAATAATAAAGTTTCAGAATTCTAAAATATGAAAATCTACAACTACGCTCTAAGAATAAGTTTTCTAATGTTTTACACTTATTTCAATATAATAACAATGTATGAAATGCTTTTTAACTCTTGTAGAATATGTTTCCTCATTTCAATGCTGAGTAAACATTGAAGGATTTCGCCTTTCCTTTGTAATTCCGTCTTCTTCTCAGTTTTACTTATTTCACTAAAAGATTCTATTATTTTAATGTTATTAATACGTTGAAACGTTCGAAAGATTCGATATTTGACAGTATTAAGAATTTTAAATTTTGATATCAAATTATTATGGGATTCGTCCTACGTCTGCCAATAATTTTGGGCATACGTGTATGTGAAAAAAAAATTCATTAAGAAACATCTGAACAGAGCGGTTCTCGGATAAGCGGACAGACGAGATCTTAGTTCACCTCCCCCTCCTTTCCCAGCCGCCGCCGCCGCCGCAGCGCCGTGCGCCGTTCGCTAGCGTCTTGTCTCCGGCGGGCGGGCGGCCGGTCGGTCGGTCGGTCGGCGTGGCGCGGCGGGCCCTTCAACGCCTGTTAATTGCTCGTCTGTGTCTTCTCACAACACGCGGCTCTCTGCCATAACACGTGATCGGGCAGCCTGCGGGCTTCGAGCCCCCTCCCCCCCCTCTTCCCCATCCGCCGCTTCTTCTTCTTCTGGGCCGCCAGCTAATTGCCCTGTCCTGTTTGATATCCAAACAGCCGGGTCGCCTCCGCCGAACTTCTGCCATTCGGCGCGAAGGAGCTGTTCGTGTTGTTTTGAGATATCGGCTCCTTGGAACAGCGGCGGCGGTGACGATGGTGGTTTGGTGGCGGTGGCGGGGGCATGGGTGGCGATGGAGTTCGCGAACGCGTTGGCGTTGATGATGGCGTAGCGGTGGAGACGCCAGCGGAGGCGGTGGCGATGGCGGTGAAGGCGATGGCGACGACTCTGACGGTGGCGGCCAATGTGAAGAGAGAGATAGTTCGCCTGCTTTTCGGCAGAGCCTGCGAATGGCTAAGAAGTACCCTAACATACGGACCGCGCGCGATCTTTCCTTCCTCTTCCTGTCCTATTCTCACCCTTTTATTACATACACTTACACATACATACCCTGCGCTGCCACATATGCCGGGAGACTAGTCGAGAGCTTAGAGCTAGTCCCGGCTGGGACGGTGTCCCGCTGGCGGGAGATATATGGTTGAGGAAAATCTCGCTAGCCTACGGTAAATCGGCGCCTGATCTCGACATCCGGTAGGGGAAGATCACCCTCACCTCCTGAGGGGGGAAACATGAACTACACTTACGGGACCAATGATCTTAGTAGTTTAAGTGTTAGGAATCATTTTCAATCATCCAGCAGAGCCTGCTGTGTTCGAATGGCCAAGGAGTGATGGCCGACATAATATTTGCGTGTGAAGTTGTAGACGGTTACCCCAAACTGACATTAGGGAAAAGCAATACAAATATCTATGGAATGTTGATATTTGCATAAATGTGGCCAGCATATTTTGGATTAAAGAGCAAGAATGAAGCTGATAATCAAAGTGACGTGTGCAAAGGCTTCTTCGGCGTTGAATCTCGGCGTACCATGGAAACAGAACTTTGAGTTCCAAAAACGTTCAGCCCTAATTTCCAAAGCACACTTCAGTGGAAAAAAAGTACAGTAAGACAAAGTTCTTAATTTTATTCCAAGATGAAATCTCTTACTATTCATACACAGAATCACCCATACAATATTTCGTAGTATAAGAAAGAATAAAATTCCGAAAATTACTTTTTAAATCTTTGTATGTAATCTTTGTATGAAACGATACGATCTCATACGATTTAATCGCTATGAAAATAGGTATTCCGTCGTTTCTATATTTTAAGTCTGATGAATTTAGAGAACAAAATATCGCAACGATGCTAAAATAATGGCCGCTCTAGAGCACAAGAATTTTCTTTCATAAAAATATGATAGTATATTATGAAACCGTGATGTAATGATGGGTATTAATACACGAGTGTGAAGTGCTATTACGATACGAGCGAGTATCATAAACTTCATAGTATCATTACCCATTACATCGAGTTTCATACAGTACTTTCTCTACGACTAATAACAGCTGTTATAAGTTAAACTTTTACATTGAACGGTGACTTGGCAGCTGGCATGCAGTGTCCAACCAACGCCTCTTAGCGGACAGTCGCCTAGGTTTCCCAGGTGGCTTTGATTATGCATAAGCACAGTGCAACTTCAACCGAGTAGAAAACAAGCCAAGTTAGAATTCAATTTTTTTAAGTTATGTCATCAAAGTTTAGTATCATGTTATTTCTTATCAGTTTAATAACTACTGTTAGAACCCTCGGAGGGAGATTCAGTCTTTTGATTTTCTTCAGAGTTTTGGAAACTGGAGAGGGCTTGTGCGATTTACCGTCACCCTCCCCCGCGTTGTCTAGGCACACACACTTCTCATAGAGGTTTTTGTAAACAGGGGAGGGCATTTACGGTTTACCGTCGCCCTTCATGAATTGTCTGGGCCCAGTAATACACACCATCCAACGAAAGATCGAATAGAATGATGCTCATGATTACTTCTCAACTGTAAACTTCTCTGTGATTGGTCAAACACGTGTACTATAATGAAGCTGTATCGTAATTTCTGCCATTATGCAACGAACTGCAGCCGCCCAATACAACAATTATACAAAGAGAGAACAAAAATAAGCAAGTGTTGTCTGATGTACTTTATAGCGCAATACATCAAAGTACCCACATAACAACTTCGGTTTCATTACGAGTTCAATTTTGAATTAACTCAAAAGAAATGCTTCAAAATATTTTACAGTTCCTACCCTCACTTTCTGTTGTGACCCTATTTCGGGCTGCATACTACAAACAGTCTAAAATCTTTGTTCTTTACAGCCAGGCGTGTAAATACTTAACTACGTTTCGCGATATATCTCGCCCACGTGAGGCCGGTGCAGGTTCCTTTGATCGGCACGAAAGCACAAGTGAGTGCAGCGGTTCTCCTGAGCCACATCGACCGCGAACAAATCTCTGCTTTTAACGCCTTTGTGACCTCTGAGATAGCAGGGAATCGATCCCAGGCCTCTCTCGAGCACAGAGAAGTTATTCGGTTCTCGACTTGCGTCCAGAAGAATAAGAAAAAGAGATACACTTTTAGTTTGTACGTAATGTGTCAGAGCAACCGATACTGGGGCCCGGAAGAACAAGAAGAATGAAAAGTGATAGTATAGTGTGGCGGAAGCAGTACTTTTCTAGTTGAATATTAAAATAAATATTCTTCTGAATACTCATTTCTTTTCGTTTACTAACGATGTAGCCTTTGGTGGATTTGGAGTTAAACCTAATCATTCTGATCAAATATTTATAATTTTTTAGTTTTATTACTTGATAGAAGTCAATTGTACAATTCTTTTTTATCAATCACATAGGGAAAGAGAGAACTAGAGGACGTCCTCTTAAAAATGTGTCGGGTCTAACGTGCGTTCATCGATATCTTTTGATGTCTTGACAGGACATTGAAGAACGTAGATGTTTTAAAGACTTTAAGAAAAGAAACTAAATTAAAAAATGCCGTGATTAAATAATTTTTAATATCTCAGTGAAATGAAAATATGTCAAGATTATGTAACCGTGTTTCCAGAAACGTTATGTGAAAATCTTCTCCATCACTTTAATTCTGAATGTTCTTATTTCAAAAGTTCATTTGTAGAGCTCCTTATAAAAGAAGATTCTGGATATATCACCATTGCTCACCATATTTTTCTCAAATTTTGTAATAACCTCCTGTTGTCAATGTATTGTGGGAACGCCATTAATACGCATAACTCTTCTTTCTCGTTTCTGACCATTTCTGTTGCCATCAGAAACGGTACCGTTGTCTCCAGCGCTTGTTGTGTCGCTTCGATATAAAACCGGTCTCCTGTCCCTAATGCATTTCGGTCAAGCTCATTGTTAGTCACTCTATATGGATATAGGGACGGAAGATCTTCCGCGGAAGCGATGAAAATGGATTTTGTCATATGCCTTCCAGAAATAGCTATCCTTCAGTTTCCATTCACAGCTTATCCTTTCCCTCTGTGTGTGCTCCGTGCTTCGTCGCGTTCGTGCCTTCCCCCTCCCCCGCCGCGTCCTTCTCTTGTCCGCCGCGGACGCGACGGCCACTAGATTTATCTATATATAACACGTAGAGGTTCATCCAATGCCTACCCGATTCACATTTCCATAATGGCGAGCTCGCCAATTTATCAGGACTCCCTGGTTCCCTTGCCGCCGAGGGAAGTCAATCCAATACGAGATTAGGGGGACTCAGCCTTGCGAGCCGTTGCCTCCGCCCTCGCCCTTGCCTTCGCCCCCGCCCCCGCCTCCGTCCCCAGCGCCGCCGATGCTTCCGCTCACGCCTTCGGCGTCATAACCGCCACCTCCACCATCGCCCCGAATTCCGCGGCCTCCTGCATCGCCAACGCCTTCCACACCCGCTCCCCGCGACGCAACAGTCGCCTCTGCCCCCTGAAGATGACCACTGCCCCCTGACGCTCCGCTTCCACAAAAGCCACCTTCGCTTTGGCGTTCGCTCGGCGACCGATGGCCCCGCCTCCTCCCCGGCTTCCACCTCCGTCTCCACCGCCTCGCTACCCCCTTCGCCTCCACCCCCACCTCCACCGCCCAGGGTTGGCCCGGCCTCTGGCACCCGACCGCTCCTCCGTAATGGCTTACGACACGAACAGTGTTTAAAATGGTTATTCCTCCTGACGACACAGGCCATTCTGTGACGTGATGGTGGAGTTCATTTTAGAAGCATCACCGCCGCTCGTAGATACTAATGGCATTGCGTCAGGGGTAAGGTGTGGAGCAGGGAGACACCCCCGCCCGGCCGCACCCCCGCCGCCGCTGCCTCCGAACCCGGCTCCGCCCCCGCTCCCGCCCCCGCCCTCGCCCTCGTCCCCGCCGCCGCCGACCCGCTGTGCGTCATATCAGGTGATACAGATAAGATTCCCTTTAGGGGGAGGTGAAGCGGTTTTCCGAAGGGAGACAGGGAGCGGAGGATGGGAGGCGGAGGGAGGAACAGAAGTGAAAATGAACCCTTTACTCTCGGAAATACGACCGCTCCTTCGCGGCTATTCCTGTTTCAGTTTTTATTTCTTGGTTTAAATGCGACTACATTTTTTTAAACTCTTGCTCTAATGATGTGGCGATGCATATGCATGAGTTGTGATACGAAGATCAGGATGACCTAGCAAATTAAACATGTCAACTGAGACATGTTTGTTTGCGTGCATTTTTTTTTTGTTTATACAGTTGCACATACACATAAAACATTATTCAAAAAGTCATGTGCGAGATGATAATAATTTATTTATGATTACATGACATTTCTTCCTGTAACTAAATCAGGAATATCTTATTGAGATTATCCCTTCCAATCAAAGAGAATGTTTTTAGTTCCTCTTGAACATGTAGTATAGAGAATGTTACGTAAAACTGCAAAACATTGATGTCGAGATTTTGACGGAAATACAAATTTTGTGAATACATGACATCGAAAAGGGGTCTTGTCTATCCGATCTGTCTGTCCAACTGTCCTCTGAACATTACTAGCGTGTTAATCGTACACACGATTTTCATAAGCATGAATATTATCTTATCTATCTGACTGATATCACCCCCTCCCTCGAATTTGAAACGAATCTTTTCATTAAAAATTTTAATTTAACTTCAAATTAAACCCGGCATTTTCGAAAATTTCGTGAAGAAATCTCCAAGTTTGTTTTATTTTTTGCTTAAATAGTGCGCTAATAAAAATGGCAGAGGACCGATTTTCAGAAAATCTTCTAAAATATCAGAAGTTGCAAAGATTTTAAGTTGTTTCACCACCCTTCTAGAATTACATTTAAGATAGGGATATTTTTGATAATGAAATCGTTTTTTAAGACAAGATCTTGAAGTAAAGTCATATACAACCTTTAAATGTCACTAGTTTTCGAAAAATTTTCACTGAAATCATGATATTGAAAGGAATACGTTAACAAGACTTTCAATCACGGTTCCAAATATTTTCTTTGATATCTTTGCTTGAATACAGCCAAATTTGCTTAATAATATGGAATAAGTCTGTTTACTGTTAGTTACCTATATAGTTAAGAGTTGTTTAAGGGATGACTGGAGTGTTCATTAGATAGAAGTTGCGAATTGTATTATGTAACCTTAATCACTAATATGAAAAAGTACTTTCTGTTTTAGTTCCACAATACTTAGTATGTCAGTTTATATTTTATTGTGACGAGAATTGTCGAGAAGATAGTTTTAAAAGTTCACTTATAGCATTCAGAAATAGGAAATATGAAGTCACAAAATTCAGTTTAATCGATATTACATTGAACGATTTTTATACTTTCGCCAAAGAAGATATTTATAACAGATCAACGAATGAGGAAATAAACCTTTAAAGAACTTAATACCAAATGTCTTATGTTGCTGTAAAATGGACCAATTTTTCAAAATAATGGAGAAACTCGTAGATGTTATACAGCTCCTAAAATTGAAGCGTAATTATCACAAGATATCTTCAAAAAATATTTTATATTTTTTCTCAGAGAAAGAAAAACGTTTTGGGAGAAAACTTCATAAAGCAGCAACGCTTTTTGGGAGGTAAATAATACTTTTTCATTTCACTTCAATTGGCTTTTGTGTTTGCGGAGAAATATTTTTTTGACGGATAATACGAAAGAATAAGTTCCAAAGAAGACAGGGGAACTCTGCGAAGAACAATTTAGTGTGCTGAACACATTCATAGAATTTAAATGCGCCTAAAGACGAGCATGAGTTGTGTATTTACGTTGAAGTTTAATTTTGTATTCATAATGAGTTGAATCCTTTATTTACGTCATCTAAGAGAAACGCAATAACAGTTTGCACATTCATTTCTTGCTATAGTTTATAATAGTTCATTAACTTTATGCATTTAACGGAATCTTTTCCCCGGAGAATTGCTCGTTTCACAAAACACAGTCCAAGAAATGTTACAGTCTGCTACGAATTTTCTAAACCAGTAGTCGTGTGTTTCTGACTTCATTCTAGCTTTTTATAGTACTCTCGCATTTATCTTATTGTGCACACAACTGTATTTTAAATCCTACATTTCGCAGTAAGAACTCAATCGATTTGTTTACTCATCTTCATATACAGTTGTTTTTTAAGAAACGTAGTTAAAATCACTAACGATTCACTACATTGATAAAAAAGAAATATTCATAAAGAAATAATGCTTCATATTTGTTCTTACCAAATCATGTAGAATCAGGTCCATGCACTGGGATTCTGGGAGAACTATACAACAGTTAAAAACTATTAAGGCAGTAGAATTTTCTACAATAATAATAATAATAATAATAATAATAATAATAATAATAATAATAGTTTATTTAGTAAAATCAATTAATGTGGTATGAACTCAGATAACTACTTTTTTCTTATTAAGATCCCTACAAAGCAGTGGACTTCGAGTTTCTACGCAGCATCCAAACTTCAATAAACTCCCAACTCCGGGGAACCATCTGCCACCTTCCATCACACACCCTCACCCTGAACCGCACCTTACCTCCGTAGCCAACGAGCAGACCCTCAACGCACGTGTGTGGAATATCTTCCTCCATCTCTCTCAGGAGAGTTCTGTTCCAGGGCTGAAAGGGTTAACGAAGAGCGTTGAAAGGA
This sequence comes from Teleogryllus occipitalis, assembly GCA_011170035.1. Taxonomy (NCBI): domain Eukaryota; kingdom Metazoa; phylum Arthropoda; class Insecta; order Orthoptera; family Gryllidae; genus Teleogryllus; species Teleogryllus occipitalis. The sequence goes on along the minus strand of BLKR01009863.1, from coordinate 4,820 downwards.
ATTGATCGCCGACTTCGGCGGTGACACTTCTTTCCCCGCCACAAAGAAGTGTTACACAAAGGCCGCAGCGCGGAGCCGGCATCGCCGCCGCGCCGCTGCCTCAAAGCGGAGATCCGCCGCAATGTCAAACACGTTGAGCGCTACAAGTGAAGAATGTATGACATTCGCTATTGATGTTTAAAAACGCGAGAGGCGAAGGGAAGGGACGGGCGGAGGAGTCTGGCGGGAGCGGGGGAGAATAATTTCTTCCAGTCCTCGCTTTTTGTGTTATTATTTTCTCTTTCTGTGCGGTGTCGACAAAAGATCTCGCTCTTTCTTCGCGGCGGACTGTGACTGAGATGAGACTACATTGATGGTGACGCTTGTGACAGCGGCGTTGCGAGGGCTATAGAAGCCGACGTGGCCGTAGAAGATGGCGAGGAAGAGGATAGGAATAGTTGGTAGACAAAGAGACGCGATGATCGATTTTGCTGCAGGCGTTGCAGGATTGATGTGGGGGATTGGATAGTGTGAGGAAGTGGCAATGCGTCTGGATTGTAGCCAATGAATGACAGTAATGGAGTCAGGATTATATTGGCTACCACTTATGGTATGTTGAGCAGAAAAAAGCTGTTAGGACGAGGTGTGAACACACCTCGCATGATATTACCGCACGTGGCAGGTTCTACCGAGAATGCCGACGATTAACCTGAGTGATATTGTGTCTATTGACGTCGGGATAAGTGTTGTCGCCAAGCAAATAGTAACGAAATAGTAATGAAGTATTTAATGAGTCAATGAAGCATAGGTTAGATCTGTCCGTGACACTCAAAGAAACAATGCATTAAAGACATTGAGAAACAATAAAGCTATTGTATTCCTTTCTTGTACGTTCTTTTCTTAATTGTACTCTCAAATACCATTCTTCTGTTTTTCCACCATCCCTTTTTTAAGTAAGTGGACATGAATTGTGCGTTTTTGACTGATCATTAAGAAATAATCATACACAATATATTTTTTTCGAGCTATTGAAGCTAAAAAAACAACAACTTAGTTCTAAATATAATTTTGCTTCATTCAGTATTTTCGGGAAAATCTAATAGATACATTTCTTAGATGTAATTACATTTATAATTGGAAAGTTAAAGTAAGTTTTACGATATTTTGTTCGAAGTTTGAAGTTCACAGTTTAACAGTTTGAATAATTACCTGTACTTTTCTCATACGTGAAAAAATCTAAGGCAATAGAATTTCACTAGTACTGAAAGCGACATTAAAACAATAATAATAATAATAATAATAATAATAATAATAATAATAATAATAATCATATAATTATTATTATTATATTTTGATTTTGATTTAAAATTAACTTAACGTAATTTGTTATTAAAAACATACCTATTTTCAACCTAAAGCCCCTGTGATTATATCGCACAAAAGGAAGAACTGTAAAAAAATTACATCCGAAGGGTACATGATAAGGAAAATCTAAAACCCCAAAAATATTGCTTGATGACATTCTTATTTCCAAAAATTGATGAAATGAGGGAGTTTTACAAATTTTGAAACAATACATTCACTATTATTTGTGAACGTTGAGTTAAAAACCTTTCTGAAAATTTAATTGAAACGTATCTTTACATAGATCTGTTTGTTGTAGTGTACTACTGTAGAATATTCTGCTAACGTAATAACGTAATAACTGCCTTAACATATAACGTAATGTATCACTAATAATTATAATCACCGCGAATTTTTCGGAAAGGGACTCATGTATTGCCTATTTATTTACCCTCATTAATATTTGCATTTTAGAATAGACTATCTTCGAACAGAAAACGCTCGTTATCTTCGCCTCTCCAACTATGACCTCGTGATGCAAGGTATTGTATTAGTTGTATTAGTTGATCTTGAAATTGACGTAAAGAAAAAATAACGGCAGATAAAGTTCATTAAATTAATTTTAATATGTTAATAGTATTTTGTTTTTGTCTAAAACAAATTAATAGGAACAATTGATAACATATGTAGGACCCACTACCTTTCATTTCAAACAAAATATCAGGAAATTTGGTAGATAAAACTCAAATATCTTTCTAATCGAAAACCCTTAGTGTTTTCAGTATACATATTTTTCCGATAATGAATGAACTGTAGAGGTGGATTTATTTGTAAACACATTTGCAGCCATAGTGAGGCTTTTGCAATGGTGGAGATAACGGTGACGGGAACATTCCAAACCAACGTCGCCGTGAATTGCGAATCAATTCGTTGTAGCATCACTGACGCGACAGGTAAACTGGTGCACTTCAGTGGCGGGCTGGCAGGCGGGAGCAGGCGGAGAAGAGCGAGAGCGATAAGATGAGGATGCAGAGGAGGAATAAAGAGCGGAAGAGAGAGCGGAGGAGACAGCAAACGAAGGAATGGTAAGAGAATGGAGGAAGCAGAGGAGACGCGGTCAGGGACGTGAATTGATTGATTGAATGATTTTTCGTGTTTCCGGGCGCGTCAACTGCTTCGGTCATTAGTCCCCTTAGTGTAGTGCATGTTTTTTCTCGGGAGATGGCGGTGATCTACCCCCGCTGGATGGCGAGATCCGGCGCCGACCTACCGTCAGCTAGTGGGGTTTCCCCCTAACCAGGACTCTCCCACCAGCGAGGCACCGCCCCAGTCGGGACAAGTCCCCGCCCGATCCCGGAATATGTGGTAGTGTAGTGCATGTTAGTGTAAGTGTGTGTGTGTAGGGGAGAGGATAGGACAAGGAAAAGGAAAGACAGATCGCGGGCGGTCCGTAGCCCGTTTGATAGGGTACTGCTTCGGCATTCGCCTGGTGTTGATCGGAGAAACCACGGAAAACTATCGATCAGAGCAGCCGGCCGCAAGAATTCTCCTCCAGACAGCGACTGAATTCGACCTAGCTGAAAAGCTAGTGTCGAAAATCCTGCCGCCGTGGGGAGTGTAACCTAGGACCTCCCGGTCAGAAGCGCTGCAGTGACATCAGTTGATGCACTAAGCTGCCGCTACCGGTCAGGGACGTGAAGGCAAGGAGGGGACGTGTTCCGACGGGTGGGGGCGGGGCGGGGACGCGATGCTGAGTGACACCTATCATCGTAGAGACATGTTCAACTGCAGACAGGTTGTCAACATCGGGCTGGGCCCATTTGCATGCCCATTCATGACCCTTCCCACGGCTAACGTTGGGATAGGTAGTGGAAGATAAAACGCAAAAGTACATTGTTGAAAGTGTCTTAGTGTCTGAAAACAAATAAACTCTATTCATCCACGGAATATGCATACTATATTTGTAATATTTAAAAATATACAAAAAATGTACTTTATTTTTGTTAAATCCGTGACTTCGAGGCCTTCTTTTCATTTGATGTGAATATTCGCGTTCAATTATCGATTTTTCAAATGTTATTTTACTTACTACTGGGTAAAAATAAGGCCGCCCAGATGGTCATTACATTATTTAACTTTTGTTATCACTGCCATATTCTGATTTCGAATAATCACAATTGCCATGACATTTCAGAATGGATTATTATGAAATTGCTCGAAATTATGGTCATGCAAATTTATCTTTCTTTTTTCTATGACAGTGTGAAAAAACTGTTTACCCGTGCTGCTGATGAAGAAAATTAGTACGAAAAAAGTAGGGTGATGGATTCATGTCTCCACCTTTGTTTCCACAGTAACCTGGGTATCCGTGATTTCCGCAGTATAAGAAAATGTAATCCATTATTGAATCATTTAATACATCTATTCAAAAGGGTCCTGAAATAATATTTTTTCTTCTGAGTATCCGTGATTTCCAGAGTATTAGAACACATTATTCAATCATGCAATATATGTATTCAAAATGGTCCTGAAATAATATTTTTTCTTCTCGTATTCGTTATTGTGTAAAATTTATTAATAATCATTAATTAGGCACACATTACGACAAGACATACGAAAACAAAACTATAATACTGCGGGTCTATCTTCTAAATGCATGCCATGCAGTAAGATTATTTATTGTTGTATCCACCGTTTCTCACCAAAGTCACATCGAGCTCTCTCAGATGTGTCAATAACTCTTCAAAAATTACGTAAATCATCTCGCTTTGCTCTAAACTGTACCCCTCGCACGTTGAAGGACTCCATTGAAAGATTGATACGCTCACCAAAGTTTTAAATGAGCCTTCAACCGTCTCTAAAGCGGTTTGGGGACCTCAAATCGGCTCCAACCCTAATCCGCGCTCTTAGCTCTTTATATTTACGTAGATACTGATATGTTTTACAAAAGTTCAAAAAGAGTTGGTTATACATATTCATTCATCATTTACATTTTCACTTACATTGTTTCCTATTTTGACTGGTAAAATTACTTGCCATAAATACCGAGCAATTTTTTTCTGAGTATTTAAGAAAAAGTTTCACCTTGTCTCGTTTTGAACAAAGTAATACTATATCCATTGTACCTCTATTTTTCTTAACAAGTTTAGTCAGCTTATTATTACATCCCCATGTTTAACATGTGCTACCACATCTCTGAAGATATCTTGTATTTTCAATGTATAGTAGTATCACGTTATGTAGCCAGTCTAAAAACTATAGAAGTCTTTAAAATTTCAAATTACGTAAAAGAACTGTGTACTATAATTTTGTTGCCTTTTCATACAATGAAGTTCTGGTAAACATAATATATTTAACATTGTGAATAAGAATCCCTCAAATGATTGTTACAGTGAGCACAACCATAATATTAGGAATTTCCTTCTGGGTTCGCGTTTGCATATTTCAGAGAACGTGCTCAAGCTCAACTTTTGTTTGAGCGTAACCTTCGTAGTGCT
>BLKR01009862.1:0-82751 GCA_011170035.1 Teleogryllus occipitalis | reverse complement strand
TCTACTTCATGGATAGAGATGTTATGAGCCGGTTGATTGTAAAATCCTCTTCAGATTGCAGCCAGCTTCCTAAGGAGCAGATCTGGGGACAATTGGAGCCTCTAGAATACTTTACGTAAAATGTGATCCGTTCTAAATAAAGCAGTCTTGCACTCCCCTGCCATTTGAATTACTTAAGAGTTTAGCCAAGTTCTTACACAAATTTTGCGGAACAACTCCCAGAGCTTCATTATAATACATTTAATGATAATTGTCATTATTACTTTTACTATGTTTATGAATGTTATTATTTATCGGTCCCAGATTGCAAAACTCTAGCGCGTGTGTTGGGATGCGGATGAATACGACGCTTACAGTTAATTTTATTACATCCTTCTCCCTTCCTTCTTGCACTGCTTCCTCTCCTTCTTTCTCATCCAATCAAGGCGATTCGGAGACATCGTTTCCCTCCGTCACCTCTGTGGCCCACCTCCGCCTCCGACTGCTCCCGCGCCAACGTGCGGCGTCATCGCCGCGACCCTTCCCTCCCCTCCCTTCCCCTCCCTTCCCCTCCCTTCCCTCCCTTCCCCTCCCCCTTCCGATCCCACTCCCTCCGCGCCGCGTCGTGCCACGCGCAAAATTCGGCGCGAGCCCCGCTGCTCCCAAATGCCCTCTTGCCGCGGGCGGGCGGGCCTGTGAGCGGGGGCGTGTGGGTGCGCGGGCGGCGGGCGGAGGCGATTTCTCCGGGCGGGAAAGGGGGGCGCGGGCGAGAGAGCGCGGTGAAGGGCGGCGCGGGCACTCCACGCGCCGAGAGTGGATGCGAAGTGTCGCGTCGCGTGGCCTGGAGACAGCGCCCGGTGCCGTCGCTGGATTTTGAACTCAAGAAGAAAGCGGTGTCGTCTTCGTCTCCTTAACATTCATCTTAGATTACTTCCTTTCCTTATTATTCTGCTAAAAGAAAACTTGTTTATTTTCTTCTTCTCCATCTTCTTTTGTAACTTCTACTACTTATTTATCTCATTTTTCTGACTGTTCTTTCTCCTTTTCTTCCCCAGTTTTGCCCATCCCTTCTTTCTCTCTTGTTCCATAGTTCTTCCTTTTTTCTGATTCCAATTCTTCTGTACGCTTTTGGATACTCCTCCCTTCTTCCATTTCCTCTTCTCTCTCTCTCTCTCTCTCTCTCTCTCTCTCTCTCTCTCTTACCACTCTTTTTATTCTACTACTTCCTCTCCTTCTTCGCTGTAATCCTTCCTTCTTTTAGATCCCTTTTCATTTCCCATTTTTCCTTCTTTTTCTACTTCCTGCGTATCGTCTCTAGCTTTTTCTGTCTTTACTTTTCCAAATCAAACATAAATGTGCAAGACTGAAAAGAAATGAAGAATGAATTCAGTGAAGACACTTGGTCGTGACACTTTGTAACGGCAACAATTTCTTCAAAAAGATTGCAATGCGTTGGCAGCAGCCACATGATATTTCCATTCGCGGCCTGCCTCCGTCAGACACTATCTAAATGTACGCCCGGCTTTGGAATCAATCACGCGATTCGAAGATTGGCCTCATCCAACCAGTAGAATACACTGCATGCCGATGGGGAGACAAGAGAATAATGTTAATAAATTTAAAACAATCGCGTGCATAAGGTTTCGTATTGCTACAAAACAAGTAAGGACTTCTGTGTTGGAAATATTAGTGGAAACGTGGATTAGTGGATACAATAACTGGAGCGGCAGCAGGGATTAATTTGATAAATAATACAACCTTTGCGTTTGTTAATTCGCTTGTCTCTGACGCACAACGTGCTTTCAGAAAGGAGTCATTCCCATAGTCAAACACATAAGGCACGGTGACGAATGTAAAGGTAGTGAAGTTAGCATACGCATAAATGTACTGCAAAGAATTTGCAATGCTACAAAAGAAAATAAACTGTTTAACAGTGTAATGAAATGCTAGTGAAGGCGTCTTAGAAAAGACATCCGAAGTTCATTCTGTAATTGCTTCCTTCTGTTTGTCAGCCTAGCATTCATCCCCTAGAGAAAAATGCACGGCAAGCAGGACTGCCCATGTCTTTTCAGTTCAATTTTTATAGTTCAAAGTGCCTTCAAATAACATTATTTTAAATTTTTTATCATAATTCACTGCAATATTTCCTAACTTTCCATAGTTATGTGCTGTTCTGCATTTAGCATTTCACAATTTTTTTGTCAAATGTTGTCTTTCACAAATTTTCTCTCTCTCTCGTCCTCAACAACATCAACGTTGCTATTAGAATAAAAATATATGACGAACTGCATTCGTTATTGAAAATATATTGACGAACTGCATTTGTTTACGAAACATTAATAAAAATGTGATGTATACATGTGAGATAAACATATAATTGTATATGAAACGTTACATTCTCCTCCTACTAGTACAAACACTCCCTCCGTAGCGTTGAAATAGAAGTCATTCCCAAAGTCGAAAGCATAAAGCACCGAAGAACAACAAGGAAATGATGTCAGTAAAGTTAACCGCTGTGTTAATGAATAAAAATAACACGTAAAGATGAAAAAAATAAAACTTGAGATTCTGCAAGTTCATTGAAAACTTCTGCCTGGATAAGAATTCTGCTGTTCTGATCGGTAGTTTTTCGTGGTTACTCCGATCAACATCAAACAAATGCTGCAGAAATACCCTAACAAACGAGCCACAAACCTCGCGCGATCTTTCTTTCTTGTCTTATCATCTCCCGTATTCATACTTGCACTTCACTACCACATATGTCGGGAGACCAGCTTGTCCCAGCTGGGGCAGTGTCCTACTGGTGGGAGATACCTGGCGGAGAAAATCCCCCATAAGCTGACGTGTCGGTCACCGCCCGATCTCACTATTCAGCTGAGGAACACCGCCATATCTCGCGAAGTAACTTTCACCTCACTAACGGGACGAAGATCAAAGCAGTTGAGATGCCCGGAAACATAAATCAATTTAAATATTGTTAACTGGAACTGACAGAAGTACTATCTGTCATTTTTTTTAGTAAATACGATTATATATTTAGAGATTTTTGACCACTTGACAATCTCGTTATCACATGAATTTCGCGACAATATTTCCTGACCAAATTTTTTAGCATACTTTACGTGTAATGCCCGAACATTTGAAGTTGGTTTCATTGGCCCTCCTCTGAAATGGGCTGAAGGAAGTTTCTAGTTGCCACTCTACAGTCTCCCGACGTCAATTTATTTTCCCATAATTCTCAGCAATTGCTACAACAGCTTCAGTAATCTTTTTAACCGCTTCTTGAGACGTTCTCCATACATTTACACTTACGTAAGTATCTCAGAAAATGTTTACCTAAAATAAGACTTCCTTAATAACTTCTAAGTGGAATCATTGATGCTTAATATATCAGAGACTTCCTGTTTCCAATTGTGCTAAAATTCGCACTGTATTTCAGCAGCACTGCCCACTGCTGACAATCCTTGGTTTCGATTCTCTCGACCTCTCCCGATGCTCATCTCCCAACGGGAAAAAACAAACAAACTTCGAAGCCAACCGAGAGTCGAACTCATAAGGCGCCCACCGGGCGACAGGAAAGCGCCCATCATGTAGGCCGCCTGGCGACCCACAGCGCGGAGTGCGGGCGGGCGGGCGTTCAGGCGACGCGTGAAAGCTCCGAACGGGGCGGGGACGGCGGCGGCGGCGGCGGCGGCGGCGGCGGCGGCGGCGGCGGCGGCGGCGTAGGAGAAACCGCGCAGGTGCGGCGCGAAGGGCGAAGGTCGAAGGGCAGTGCGCGACCCATCGCCGCTGCCGCGGGCGCGTACAGCCCCGCCGCGCTCACTGCCCGCCGTTCTCACGGCCGGGCGACCGCTGGAGATTGCTCGGTCGCATGCGGGATCGCGCGAGGAATGCGAATTCTATAGCGCTTAATTGTACTCCCATGTGGAGGACCAGACTCGCTCTTTTTATTCATAGGCCCCGACCTAGGGCTACTACTATTGATTAAAGATTTTGATACTTCAGTATGTATTCTTATCGTGGATTCTATTTTGACTAGGAGTGATGCAGTAACAATAGTTGTCACAGAAGATATGAAACATTTCAGTAGTGCAGAAACAATAGTTGTCACTTAAAATAAGAAACATTTTAAGTAGGAATGTAGTTATACGTGCGAGAATAAAAAAATCGTGTTAATGTGACCTAGGGCTACTACTATTGATTAAAGATTTTGACTCTTCAGTATGTATTCTTATCATGGAAACTATTTTGGCTGGGAGTGATCTGCAGAAACAATAGTTGTCCCATAAAATATGAAACATTTTATGTAGGAATATAGTTATACGTGCGAGAATAAAAAAATCGTATTAACGTGATTATACATAAAAATACGGAACATCGAGCGCGCTCATCAATTATCAGTAATATTTCGTTTTATTATAAAACATTTAAGATATAGCGCATCGCCGCGTGCCGCAGTGTCCGCCGTTCTCACGGCCGGACGACCGCTGGAGTCTGCGCGGGCAAATGCGGGATCGCGCTTGGAATGCGAATTCTATAGCCCTTAATTGTACTCTCTCATGTGGAGAATCAGAGTCGTTTTTTTTATTCATACGCCCGGACCCAGGATCCGTTAATTGGAATGGCTCGCCAAGCGTTGTAAGTATTTTGTTCTTGGACGAGGTGTTTGGAAAAATGTGAAATGTGTTTCTTAGTATGTTTTGATTTTTGATTTATATGGCAAAAAAAACATACAGAAAAAACTGTACATGATGTATGGGGGAGAAGAATATTTGCACACGTTTTTGTGAGTACCAGAATCCCATCCCAACATTTTAACGATAAATAGTGGAAAATTAAAATAATAATAATAATAATAATAATAATAATAATAAATTTTAGACAAGTGGGAGGTTATCAGCATTTGAAAAAAAGACATTTTCGTTCCCGAGTTATAGAAAAACTATTTGCAACGATAAACGAACTGCAGATTTGATTTTTCTGCATTGCTAACAATAAAGTAACTCACCTTCAGCTCTGTTCAACCTCTACAAGCAAAAGGAGACCTCAACAAAACGTGCGCATAGTGAAGCTACATGTAAGTCCGGAAGCAAAACAAGAGGTCATCTCAGCATTTGCTCAATGGATCGGGGAAACTGGACGTTCACTAAGACTGAAGGAAAATGACGGTAACAAATCTAGGAAGTGAGTTAATAATGAAATAAAAATTATTTTTCAAGTTTGAACGATAAATGTTAATCTTAAAATAGCGTCGCCTGTAATGTAAATTTGTAGTGTTGTTTATGCGTTTTATGATGCATCCTGCGAGAAAGTATTTCAGATTATTGAATGTAGGAAAATGTTTCAGAAATAGTTTTTAATAAAATTGCTGTAAGATATATGAACGAATGAATACTATTAAAAATAGTTAAATAATTACTCAACTGATGGACGTATTATTGTTTTCAGTGCCTCAAGTTACCCGTTCATGTTTGATATGTTCTAGGGGCGTATGTCAAGAGGTACTCAGATATTAATTAGGCACATTAATTAGGCACAGGAAATTGCCCAAGAATACCCAAGTTTTCGCCGATAATTCAACAAAATAATTCCCTCACGTGAACTGCTACTGCTACATCCAATTCTCAGTATTACGTAATCCCATTTATCCAACCCTCACCTTAGACAAAACCACGAAAAACAATCAACCCTTCCCAGAGCCCAGATAACAATACGAATACGTAACACAAGATGGAATCTATTAAACACGAGAGTAATTGCCTGGAGGAGCGCATTTCGCCCTAGCGCGGAAACAAACCCGCACAAAAAACCATAAGCGCCGGCTCGTCGGCTTGCCTGCCTGCCTGCCCACCCGCCTGCCAGCCTGCCAGCCTCTGCGGGGGTCCAGCCCCTGACGGGGTGATCCAGAGAGGGGGACGTGCGGCGGTGGAGGCTGCGGTTGCGGCGGCTGCGGCGGCGGAGGCGGCGCAGGCGGGGGTGGAGGTGGGGGACGGACAATGGCGCAGATATCCAGGCTGATTGCCTCGGACATTACGGGCCGCTTGCATGCCGCAGATTAGCGATGAGTTCGGACCGCACACCGCGCCGCCGCTCAACAGTGGGCTGAAAAAAAATCCTTGGGGAACCTCGCAAGTTTCAGAAAAGTCGTGAGGCGTATTGTGTTGCCAGACTCGTCCTCTCGTAAAACAAAACAGTGATTGTAGATTTAAATACAATGTTATTTGTTACATCGAAAATTACTATATTTTATTCATGGAGGGTTATAATAATTATGAGGGTTGTAATAATTATAACTTCAATAATTATTACCATACGGTCTCGTGTCCGGGATTTTGATTGGATGAGAAGACCTTCTTTTATAATTATCGGGAGTTGGAATTTGAATAGGAATCGCTGTGTTGTGTTTTACATATAGAATGTAGGTTTGTAATGGCTCAAACACTTTTGGTCTTGCCACATACTTTCATCTAAGGTTAACATTTTTTATATTATGCCTACTGAGTAAAACAAATATTTATGATGCAATGTTTTAGTACTTTTTATTAAAGATTTTTACACGGCTATACGCTTTCTTAAAATGCAATTATTCTGGCTGAGAGTGATCTGGAAAAACCATAGTTCATCTGAAATACAAAACATTTTAAGTAAGAATATAGTATACAAGTGACGATAAAAACGTGCCAATGTGAGTACACATAAAAATCCGGTATATTGATCGCACTCGTGAATCATCAATAAAATTTTGTTTTATTATAAAACATTTAAGATATAGCGCCCCACGTAATCCTTAAGCAAACATTCTGTATTCCTCCGATTATGTTTACCTATTAGTGTTCGACCCAGCACCTTCCCATATTAACTTTTAATAATTTAGAGAATTTTCTTTCTTTGTCATGTAGCTTGGTTGGTTTTGTTAGAGCAAATTTTTCATAAAGGATTTTGGGATGAATTTTTGCCATGTAGTATTATTTGCCACGTAGCCTCTTTTGGTTTTGCTAGAGCAATTCTTTTAGAAATGAGTGTGCACTGAATAGTTGTCATGTAGCATTCTTTACCCTGTAATTTGTTTGGGTTTTGCTGGAGCAGATCTTTTCTAAATGTTTATGCGGCGAATCCTACAGGTACAATACTGTTGTGAAGATTAATGTGTTCATGCGATTACTATACTAGAAATAACGACCTTTAAAAAAGAATAGAATGGCAATAATAGTGATTTGAAGTAGTGTGACATACCCTTAGATGATTTTACTAGCGTTCATTTTCACAACTCACATATTTAATGAGACCGACTCAATCTGGATTAGGAGTAATGGAAAAGAAAGGAAAATACCGCTTGGTCCGTAACTTGTATTTTTTTTTTGTTTGTATTTTCATCTACGTAATCATGGGAAAGCAGAATAGACTAGTAAATGAGCTTTATTTACAAGAAGAAAATATTAAAAGTAAAAATGTTGAAGCAGGAATCGGAGTAGTACAAGAAAAACTGCGGATAATATGCTTTTATTTTCGCTGCGGTAGAAGGTAGTCTTTCGTAAAGCTGTCTGTATTATAAAGATGGTAAAATGTAGATCTGAGATATAGATAAACTCTGGATGCCCTCTTGTGCTCAAGATATTTAATTATGGGCATGCGCAATTCCTGCCATTTTCATAAATCTTTTAATATGTTTCCGGTCTAAAGTGTTACTTACAAATAAATATAAGTAACAAGAACACATTGTGTTGGGCAAAAAATACGTTTACAAACCTGCGTTATGCTACTACAACGAACTCTTCTGCCTCCAGGAAAACTACTCAATTTGTATTCAATTTCCACACTTAAATGGAATGAACAAATCACGACGAACGAAGGAATTTTATAATTAAGTACCCGCCCCTCGCTACCGACCGTCCACCGCCAACCACTATCAACCACTTATCATTCACCACTTACCACCCACATTTTACCATATAGCGCCTACCACTCATTGCCCATCGCCTACCACCCTCTGCCCACCGCCTACCACTTACCACCTATGGCTTACCATCCACCGCTTACCAACCAGCGCGCACCGCCCACTGCGAAGCGATGGTCTCCTACCACCCACCAACCACCGCTGACCATCTACCACTTTATCACTCATCACTCATCACTTACCATCTAGCACCCAACTTCTACAAGTCATCGCTTACTGCCTATCAAATACCGTCCACCGTCCACGACCCATGGTCGGGCGGTGGAAATATCGTCCACTGCCCACGGGTCACGGATTGGTGGATGCTAAGCGGTAAGCTTATACCTATGGCTTAATACTTAGCACCCACCAACCACTGCCCATCAACCACCGCCCACCACTTACCACCATCGTTTACGATCCACCGCTTACCATCCATTGTTTACCATCCACCACCCCCTATCCGCTTACCGCCTGCCATCACCGCTTGGCATCCACCGCCCACAATCCACCGTTCACCACCCAGTGCAGACCGCCCACTTCCCATCGCTTACCGCCTACCACCCACCAATCCCCCTCTATCGCCCACCGCCCACCATCCAGCGCTTACAGCCCAGCGCCCATAACCTACTACCGTGCACTGCCTCAACCCACCGTCCGCCACCCCCCGCCCACCTGCCCGTCTCCCAGTGAAGACTCTCGCTGATGTAATAGCAGTGGAGCAACTGGAGCGCTCATTTCTCCTCCCCCCCCTTCCAAGCGGCTCATCCCGGCTGCCGCGGCGGCGACGCGTCGCGCTCCGGGGTGGTCGCCGGGGCTGTCTGCGGCTGCTGGCGAAAGTGAGAGCTGCAATCGCCGAGATTAGCGATGCGTTCCGCTCCCACCGGCCGCTCGGCGCGCGGCGGTCGCGAGCTGTCAGCCGATGAGGCTTTAATAGAGATAAGTGTCGGCGGGGGCCCTTGCTATCAGCGGGCACGTTCGCGGGCTGTTATTAATGCGCTAATCTGGGGATAGATGCACACAAGTTTTTCGGGAGGAAGAGGAGGTGGTTTTTTGGGAGGGCGGGGAGGATGTATCCATGTTCTATGTTTAGTAAGGAAAATGAAAGTGAAGTGAAATATAATTAAGTAGTGCAAATCTAATTTTTTTCTTGACAACCATTTCACGTCACTTATAAGAATAAGTGACGTAGTTTTATAATTCTGCAGCAAATCGATTTCTACATTTTGAGGAGATACCTATACTTTTTCGGAGCCCCCGATATCGAAAGTATAGTTTTCTCAAAAAACGTTCGTCTGGCTTTCTATTTGTCTGGATGCCCGTTCGTTCTACTGTTTGTCCGACCGGCCGGTCCCACTTCTGCTCTTCCGCACTCCCACCCGTCTGCTCGTTTGTGGGCAAAACTGGCGCGTAAAAGGCCCAAAGAATGTTCTACAACATACATATGCATATGCAACATATTGATCTGCCTTCACTCAAGGCTATGCAAATTTAAAACGGATTTTTTTTGAATTTATGTAAGTCCTCATATCGTTTCACTTTTTTCAAAAATGTTTCAAATTTTTTCTTTATTTTTCTTAATACGGCAAAAAACGCAGTAAAATGGGACAGGTACATTCTTTTTTGCCAAAGAGATTATTTTCATGACGAGAATGGGTAGACTGAAGAATGAGCAGAATAAAGTTGCAATATTTAGCGATTACTTAACACTAGTTGAAATTATGTTATGCTTTACACCTACTGCCTAAGTGACTCGCAGGCTGGGCGTACTCGTCACAATGCCGTGACCATGCTACCGTAGACCTCTCTCCATATCTTGGGGGTTGGACGACATATACATAAGGTATAATCAAGTTGACTACGGATGAGAGTGAGGACAGGATGGGGGAAGCCGTAATCGGATACGCTGCATTCAGGGCTACTTCTGCGTCGGTCAGGAATTGACAATTTACAAGGAAACAACCGATAGAGGCAGCAAGAACCTAATATTTTTCTTAACTAGCAACTATTGATTCTAATAAGCAGCTGGTATCGAAAATTTGTTTCCTAAAAGCATCTTCAAAAAAATTCAGTATACGGTACAAATTAATTTTAAATTTCTTGAGAGAATTTGCACTAATCCAACATTGAAGTGAAGGTGTTTTAAATTTACGGAGAAGTGATCTCCATTCTTAATGTACTACAAACATTTCATATAAATTTCAATAAAACTGAACAATTCTTGCTAATTGGTATGCTGCTAATTCGATTTTAGACCAGAATATTTCTCTTCTTAATCTTGCGCAATTTCCTACTCAAATACCTAATATAAGTTGCTCTTTAAAATCTCAGATTTATACACCACTACCATCTAATGGCATACACTGTGGTACCTTTTCAGTGTTCTCCAAAGATCTGACGACTAAATATTACGTGAAAATGCGTCGAGTTGTGGAAGAATACTCTGGAGGTCACAAAACGTAACTTAGACTACAGTACTTATAATTTCGAAAATAGATTGAACAAATGGTAGAAATATGTACAGTAGAAAAATGTGCTCTGAAATTTGAGAAAGAATGGTTTCAAATTTCGCGGATGTTGAAGTGTCTCGAAAGGCAAAGTATCATGTTCTCAGAAAATCAAGACAGTCTCAAATCTGTGTGCCAAATTCTCAACCTGTTTGCGTCTCCTGGGCAACGCGGCAACGATTCGCCGCTTCTGAACCTGACAGTATCAGTCGCTCCGATCTGAGTTGCCACTTACCCTCCGAAATCTCGCGTTTCCCCGCCGCAGGTGTCAAATGGCGTCCCAACCGCCTCCGCCCTGCCCTCATCCCGTCACCGCCACTCTTCCGTCCTGTTCCCATCCTCCCCTTCATTCCTCGGCTCTCCCTCATCCACAGTACACCCTCCCCCTCCCGCTTCGACACCGCCACACCGCCACCCCTCCGCCCCGCTCCCATCCTGCCTCCATCTCGCTCCCATCCTTCCTCCTTCCCGCTCCTATTCTGTCTCCACCCCGCTCCCATTCTGCTCTCAGCTCGTTCCCATCCTGCTCCTCCCCGCTCCCATCCTGCCTCCACCTCGCTTTCATTCTACCTCCTCCCCGCTCCCATCCTGCCTCCACCCCGCTCCCATTCTGCCTTCTCCCCGCTCCCATTCTGCCTCCTCCCCGCTCCCATGCTACCTCCTCCTCGCTCCCAATTGTCTCCACCCCGTTCCCATCCTGCTCTATCCCGCTCCCATCCTTTCTCCACTCCGCTCCCATCCCGCCTCTATGAGCTTTCATCCTGCCTCCATCCCGCTCCCATCATGTTCCACCCCGCTCCCATCCTGCCTCCACCCCTCTCCCATTCTGCGTCATCCCCCCTACCATTCTACCTCCTTCCCGCTCCCATTTTGCCTCCTCCCCGCTCCCATCCTGCTCCACTCCGTTCCCATTCGGTTTCCACTCCGCTTCCAACGTGCCTCCAGCCCGCTCCCATCCTGCCTCCCCCTGCTCCCATCTTGCCATCACCCCTCTTCCATCCTGCCTCCGGTCCGCCTCCACCTTGTCCCGCCCCGCCCCAATCCGCTCCCAGCCCAACGGCGCGTTTAACACGCTCGCTTCGCACCTGTTGCCTCGGCGTCGCCGCCCACACCTCCCCGCCCCTCGCGCGTTCTCAGAGTAAATATTTTAGGTTCCGGTCTCCGCGCCGCGCCGCTCTGCGAAAACAGCCCTCCATTGTGGCGCCGTCTGACCGTCAACTTCTAAGTCTATGTGCATGTGTGTGTGTGTGTGTGTGTGTGTAAGTATGTGAGTGTGTGAGCACGCGCGTCATCCGTCAAGACAGTAATTTGACGTTCGTGCTCGCTGCTATTTAAATGACCGCAGTTTCTTTTTGTGCGTAATGAACTGCTTGCACGCACTCATGGAGTCGCGGTTGAACGGAGAGTGCAAATGTTATTCTTAAACCGGGCTGAATTGTCGGCCTATTATTCCGTAACGGAAAGCTTTATTGTAGAGGCAACCTTGTCCAGATTTAGCCAATTGCTGCGCTTCGCAAGCTACCGCTACAGAAGAATACCTACATTGCTCGCGCTTTCTCAGGCATGTGTCATCGTAAATTTGTTTGAAACGGTCACAAGTGGTAATTGTTATCATGTGTTTATTGAGTCAAAAATGTGCAAGCAATAAAAATAATAATGTGCGGTACTGTATATTTTCCTTTTTTCATAACAATTACTTTTACGTGATAAAACAAATCGAATATTCATAATATTTGATTCATAATTATTGATGTTAATTAAACGCGCAAAATATTTGAACAGGGAAATGATTTTTAAATAAAATCGACTACATTGGGGGTTGGTCTTGCAAAGTAAAATCAATTATTACTGTCAAACTTGAGGACATTTTGTCATACTATGGCTGGTAATCATTAATGTTTTATTGCGAGACATTTGTGAATGCGAGTTTTAATGCTAATATTTATTATTGTGAAAATATGACTGACAAGTGTACTAATCAATGATGTAATGATAAATGATGAAACACTTTTGTAGTTTTTAAAGAGAGGGTTGATGGAAACTTTTACAGGACCTAGCCGACGTAGTTGATGAAGGTGGTAGGGTCGACGCGATTGTAATTGATTTTGCCAAAGCTTTTGATGTTGTTCCACACGATCGTCTTGTAAAGAAATTAATAGATTCGGGTTTAGACACCAGAGTGGTAGCGTGGATAAACGAACTACTTCGTGACAGGACACAAAAGGTCCGAATCGGAAATTACTTATCAACTTCGAGAAACGTCACGTCAGGAATTCCACAAGGGAGTGTCATCGGCCCACTCATGTTTCTTGCCTTCGTTAATGATTTACCGACAAGTTTAGTATCTAATGTACGACTCTTTGCAGATGACTGCGTAATTTATAGAATTGTTAACTCGGAGGAGGACGAGAATATTTTGCAGCGAGACTTGGATAAATTACATATCTGGGCGGATACAAACGGCATGGAAATAAATAGTTCAAAGAGCAAATCCATCACGTTTGGTAGGGGTCGAAGTTACAATGAAACCGCATATAAATTGAATAATAATGTTATACCTCGAGTCACGTCTTGCAAATATTTAGGAGTTCAGCTAGACAGTAAATTGACATGGGAAAATCAAGTAAATTTCGTTGTAGGGAAAGCATGGAGATCTTTGCATTTTATTATGCGGATTCTCAAAAAGAGTTCAGTGAGTGCCAAAGAACTGGCATATATGTCATTAGTGCGACCCATATTAGAATATGGCGCGATATGTTGGGACCCATACAGACTTTTGCAGCAAAGAAATCTAGAAAAGGTTCAGCGTAGAGCTTCAAAATTTGCTTTCAGGGGTACTAGGAATAAAGTATGGGAGTCACTCGAAACAAGGAGAATGAAATCGCGTCTCTATGCTATGTATAAAGCGTACACAGGTTTTCGACCGTGGAAAGAAATTCAAAGTCGATTAGGGAAACCTACATATTTCGGCAGAGCGGATCACATGCACAAAATTCAGACAAGAATTCAGAAAACGGACGTTGGGAAATATTCATTCGCGAATCGAACTATTAGAGACTGGAACGGCTTGCCTGTGACAATCTTTGATCCCTTTCCTCATGATGTCAGCAAATTTAAAAATAAATTAAATTCCTAGATGTTTATATGTGTCTTATTACCTCCTATGTAAAGTATGTTATATTATAACTATTATTATTATAACATTATTATTATTACTATTATTATTATTACTATTGCTATTACTATTACTATTATTATTATTATTATTATTATTATTATTATTATTATTATTATGTGCAGTGGCGTGTAGTGCAGTGATGTGAAGTTGAGGGAAAAGAGTGTGTCAGAATCACATTAAAATGTGATTGGCAGTATGGTGAGGTGAGACGAGGCGAGGTGAAGTGAAATGAAGTGATGTGAAGTGAAGTGAAGTGAAGTGGAGTGCTATGGAAGCTTGCACGGTGAAATGTTTATGTTAATTTGTAAAGTGTGTAAAATTTGTAAAATTTTGTATAGTTGTTAAGTTCTGTAATGTTTAGTTAGTGTATTCTGCCACCAAGTTCTGGAACTTATTTGCAGAATTAGTAATAAAACTAAAACACAGAAACTTATTCAATGTTCAGATAAGTGTAATATTGTTTTGGACCAGCTTCATGAAATATTAATTGGTAATCGAGTAGTATACGTACAGAAAATTAACGTAGAGTAATTGACGTACAGAAAATTAACAGGCGTATTTCTTCTGAAAATCGTCTTAATATGATTTTAGCTTGGTAAAGCACTGATTGAAGTTTACCATAGAATCTCTTTCCCTTCTATTTTGTTTTCTCTCTTCTTTTGAAAACTCGTTTGCGAGAGTTACTGCCGTGTACTGTTTGAAACAGTCATGCAAATAGGTTCGGATTCGACGAATTCCAAAGTACGAGGCTCGAACCCCGGAGCGGCTAATCTCACCTGTGATCTTAGAGGAATTCTCGATCCTTTCGCGTGAATTGCCGAGTATTCTGCGAGGAGAATCACGCTCAGCGCACAATCACACCTTCCTCGTCATTTTCTTTGGCTGGCCGTGAGTCTGGACGCCCATGCCTTGTGCCTCATCATTGAAAAGACACCGCAAGCTCACTGAGCAGTAAAGAGGGTTTTGGCACTTGACACAGTATGTGCAGACAGAAAGGGAAGGAGACTACATCATTCTTAGGTAAAAATGTTCCCGATTTTTTCGAGTAGTAAATAAGTATCATTATATTAATTGGAGACGCATTGCATACATTATAAATTACAATTAAACATTACAAAAAGCTGAAAATATTTCAATTATAACTTAGAGAATATTTATGGAACATATTGCTAAATAAATAAGTATTAGTTCTTAAATTCATACCATTTCTTTCAATTATTTTGTAATTTATTCTGAGGTCCGCCTATGACCCCCTCACTTCCCCATTCGTGTTCTCCACAAAGGCACTGGTATGGGTATGTTAATGATGAGATTATCTAAAGAGCGAGTAAAGACTGATGTGGTAAGGGGAACAGTGCAATGAATCTCTAAAATTCCAGCCCATCCAAAATGGATGATATGATTTCTGTAGAAGAAAACGAATAATATAGATATTAATTTAACATAATATATGTTATCATTTACATATTCGAATAGAGACATTATTTCCTTAGGAGAGTTTTTGTGCAAGTGTGCATTCCCAAGGCACAACCAGTTTCGGTATAACGTAAATAATCTCGTGGGCCTCGCAATATCGTTATAAAATCACGCGCGCTTAGCAATTTTTATACAGTTTTGCAATGATATATATACAAATATATCCCAATTGCAGAAAAGTAACAACGAAAATCATAAATTTCCCACACCATCTCACCGTTGTTCTCATCGTCCTTGTGAATTCCGGTGGTCCTTGAGCGCTCATAGGTCTTTGTTTTCTTATGTACATTTCATATGAGTTTCCCTCATCAAATTTGCATTATACTGTGAGTTATCAAGCTTAATCTCCGAAGAAAAAAATACAATTTCACAGCTTTCCGCCAACTCTTCATAGAATTGATTTGCTTCTTAATCACATTCACCCCTTTAAAAAT
This sequence comes from Teleogryllus occipitalis, assembly GCA_011170035.1. Taxonomy (NCBI): domain Eukaryota; kingdom Metazoa; phylum Arthropoda; class Insecta; order Orthoptera; family Gryllidae; genus Teleogryllus; species Teleogryllus occipitalis. The sequence goes on along the minus strand of BLKR01009862.1, from coordinate 67,244 downwards.
TTGATTTCTTTTAAACCCATTACTTTTGCTGTTCATGAAAACAGCAAACCTAAATTCCTCCTCAAACCGCACCTTAAAATATTAATTGAATATGAAAAAGATTAAATTTCTCGTCTTTCCTTTACGGGTCCTATTGATTGAAAAAAAGGGTACATCGCCATTCATTCCAAAAATCCACGAACCTCCTTTAACCCATTCATTACCACGTTCAACATAACAGTCGAAAATAAATTTCGTACTCCAGCGTTCCCCTGTCACCATCTTTTCCGAGGATTACTTCTTCGGTCAAGGGTTGCAGCCTCATCCTCTTGGCCAGCCGCGCTCTGACGACAGTCCCCGCGGGCTCTGCGCTTGCATTATGCAAAGGCGACGCCCTCCTCCATTCCGCCGCTATCGTAACGGGAGCGCTGCGGTGCCCCCCCCCCCCACGGATTTATTACTCCGCAATGAATACGCTTTAAGCCGCTCTTTTCTTCCCGCGAGAGCGCAAAGGGCTTAAACAAGATATAGGTGTAGCTTTATATTAATCATCGTGTAGAATGCCGAGCGGGAACACGCTATTACCATTTAACATATTTGCACATTGCCTCGTCTCCGGGCGGCGCGTCTGGCTAACTGGATTTGCAGGAAGCAAAGAAAAAGGCTTTCTCTCTCTATCTCTTTCTCAGACGCAAGGGGTTAGCCGGCGACCGTATTTGGTTGTATAATTCCGACTTGGCCGTGTGTTGTGAATGTGCTCTGAATACATCTGGCTGCGGGGGAAAGACCCCGTAGGCGACGGCAGCGGTGGTGGCGGGCGCGGCGACCCAGGGCCTGTGTAACCCATAGAAGCGGCCAGACGGCGGAGTCCAGTTTTTATCGCGCTATCGATAAATCATCGCCAATTTCCGGGCGAACACTTGAAAAGAAGTGGTCGGGGCCCGGGCGCCGTCGAGAGGAGAGATTCGCAACGCACCCGTGAGGATGAATGCGACGGGGTCCTCGGTTTGGGGACCGGGCGTGGCGAATCGAGAGTCGAGAGGTTGCACCGGGCGCCGCGAAGGGGGCGGGGTTCTCGCGCGGGGTGAGGCAGACAAGAGACGAGCGGGTAGCGCGGCAGCGAACGGTGGAGAGGTTGAAGGGGAAGGAGAGGCGGTGGTGGAGGGTGTGGTGAGTAAGACGGTGCAAACGACATGCTTTCTGGTGGTTCTTGAGAAGTAATTGTAGAAACATTTTTCTAGGAAAGTTGCAATCCATTTGATATTTTAAGTATCGAAGTTTTCGATTCGGAAATCAGTAACAGTAGAAACTATCAAAAATCGATATTATCGTAATTCCGAGAACAACACTGTAGTAGCGACAGGGAAAAGGTAAATTAACTAATATAATATATCGATATTATCCTTGTTTTTCCTCAGTACACTATAAGCTTCCTTCAACACTTCTTTCCTTTCATTCAAGCGAATGCTAATGTATGATTGAAAACTTTAATAAAAATCATAATACTCATTCTTTAAAAAATAAGTTAAATTATTAAAAATAATTTAAAAACACTGAAATGTACAGTTTTAAATGAGTAACTGTTTTTAGGAAATGTATTTTTAGGAAAAACCCTTGTGCTGTAAATCATCTATCGGTATCAATTGCTATTGAAGATATATGTGTGTACATTAAAAATCCACGGACTATTTGGGATTCAAGAATATGGAAGGATCGATAAAAAATAAAACAATGTTGACGAACAGAGGGCAGATATCGTATAGCGATGTTGGTGACCCAGTTATACCAAAGATCTTGGGAAGGTAAATGGTACAGTGAACACGTGAAAGGCTCTGATAGCAGGATGATGGCAGGTAGGGCCAGAACGACAAAGCAAGAGATTGCAACAGAAAAAGTTATAGTGATTGCGATAGCTATGGGGATTGACGATGATGGATAGCAGCAGCGGTTGTTTCGGGTGATGATGATTGTGACAGCAGTGGTGATGAGCAATGCAGAATATCAGCAGCAGTTGTTTCAGACGATGTGATTGCGTGGTGCAGTGGCGATGGGCCATGGTGGATAGCAGCACCAGTTGTTTCGGGTGATGGTGATAGCAATAGCGATAGCAATGGTGACGGGCAATGCTGGATAAACAGCAGCAGGAGTGGTTTCGGGTGACGGTGATACCATAGGCGATGGACGCTGCTGGATCGCAGCAGCAGTAGAGGTACCGGGTAGGCGGCAGAGACGGCAGTTGCTCCCGACGACCTTCGAGGTTGCCCCCGGGGGCAAGGGGGCTCAATGCGACCCAATTAAGGGTACGCGACCCCCGTGACGGTGCGCGGGGCGCTGAATGCTTCGCGCATTCGCCACCGTGCTTAAGGCGCGACGCGGTGGGTGACGTGGGAAGAAGGAAATGTAATGAGAACAAACAGCCGACGCACCGCCCGGCTGTTCGCGATTCCCTCGGGGGTTTGATGCGTGTGAATGTACGCGATGTGTGTGGCGGATTCGCCGAATGTGAAGATTCGCATCGCTGGCAGCGATGTATTTTGGGTTTTGTGGACGATTTTCTGCCATGTTATCACGTTGTAGAAATCTCGTTTCCAGTATTTTGGAATCCATCAAAGCTCTACACAAGTTCCGAAAACGCCTCTTCGTTTTGTGGTGGGGGATGGATATAAAGCTTTCTAGTCCGCTAAGAATTTATGGCTTCTCAGCTTCTTCAAGAATGGATGTAGCTATTCATCTCTACAATAGTATTTTACAATTTGTAACGTTTGGAAGTTTGTGGAGAATGTGAAATACAATTAAACAAAATTTACTAGAGTAGCTAGTGGCGAATGTATTGCCGATTACATTCAGAAAAATCTAAAATATGACCACCAATTTCGGTATTTTTATTTGCTCAAAAGTACAATCGAGAAAGTATATAAAATTAAATAAATAAATCTGACTATTGTGTTATTGCTGTTTAATTACTGAATTCATTATGTAATATGTAATTAAAAGTGACATGCAAAGATATATTTCGCGACTATAATTGTAGAGTAATATATTATGCTATAATAAATATACGAATATAAATAAAAATCAAATTTGAGCTATTCCCAGTTTTCGCTTAGCGTATAAACCTGCCTGTAGACTATAAGTCCTACCGAGTGGTATTCATGATTCCTAAGCGACAAATTGATTTTCCACCCGGTTAGTACTTCTTTAAAACTCGTCTCTTCGTATTTTCGGGAACTGTTACTCTGGTATTGAATGAAACCCGCCTTCGTTTTGTGGCCAGTAGATTTATTTTGGGCGTGTTCTGTTACGGTCAACAGAAAAGGCCAACCCGTCTCGGATATGCTCAATCGATTAACTGACCCCTTGGTTCGCTCCTAGAAGACGGCTGAGGTTTTTCATACGTAGAGCATATATTATTCTGCCATTCTTGTATCCATTCCTATTTTCATTCGCGTACTCCAAGATATTTAATGTGTCGTTTTCGGTGCATTGAAAACTTGCAGATGTTTCGGTCACGTTTGTGCCACGTGACGCTGATTTGTAGTCTTTGGGCGAAGATCGGTTTTGTGGGATGTCCCACAACAAGGCGTGATGGCGGCTCAAAGCATGTCAAATCGATTTGCTGACCCTGTTGTGGCTGCTTCACTGTGCTCTCTTCCGTCGGCACCTTTGTCGTTAAGCAGGGATGGCCGCAAGTGTCAACGCTTTGTTGCCTGCATTGTGTGCTCACTATTCAGCACGGAGTGCGGCAAAACCAAAGCCGTTTCCCAAGCTTCGACCATTTATTCCGTAAAGTGAGGCAAGTTTTATGTATTGCCCTCTGACATAACCACCCTCACTTTCCGCGTACGCTTCTCCCTGATTCATTAGGGGAAAGTGAGACACATAAATCCTTTTCACTGATTGCAAAAGTGATATTTCACATTTCTCAGATATTTATTAGTGTCTTCTCCATATCGCAATCGGAGTACACCTGAATACACCCATATCTGATACAAACGTGGGTTGTAGACCGTCATCTTGTTCCGAGGAAGAAAAATTATTCAAGCAACAACATCTCGACGCATCACGCAATTTTTCTTTGTTAATCAAGAGCCTAATATAATTCCGAGAATATTATTTATTACATCAAGTCAAGCGATAATATTCTAATTGCTTTCTTTTTATTCTTGTTACACGCGTATTTTCGCGACATTAATGATTGGCAATGCATCAAGATTATTTATTTCTCGTCCATTTATTAGTTCAAGTTGTGTTGCCCAATTTGATTATTATTTATCACTGCGGCGAGCCTGGATCTAACCGGCTGTTCTGCGTACAGTCGTTCAGGATTAAAATATTAGCGGACAAAAGTTCATTTCTTCATTTAAATTAAATTTGAAACTGGAGCATCGCAGGCCCGTGGTTTGAGTTACCACTTATTGTAAGGTTGCACAGAGTTTCGACACTAGCTAAGTAGATGAGCAGAGACCAAGAGCTTTAATGAGAATTTTTGTGATCATTCAGACCGGTCGTTTTCATGGCTTCATGGCGTTTTCATGGCTACCACACTAAGAGATGTCGAAGTCCCTTCACTGCCGCGATCACGTACTGTGACTACCGAAATACTATCTTTTAAATATGCCCGATTTTTTATGATACATCAGCAAAAATAAACACACCAACTCTCAAGACATAGCCTTTGGAATGTTTCCATCGGGAAAACATCGGACGAATTGTGTAAAACTATTTCAGATAATTACCTAAATTACTAAACTAAAAAAAATATATTAAACGATTCTGTGTTGAACAAATAAACTTATTTGTTTATTTAAACAATAAAATTAGCAACAGAAACTAGTAATATATGCAACGAAAGTCCCGCCCTTTTACAGGCTTTTGAGTCTTCTTTCACTAAGAATAGAATTTTAGTTGTCCGTGATATAAGAGGGTAATTGACTTATATTTCTTTCTTTCTTCTTTTCAGTTGTTTCTAACTCATGCATCACACAAATTACAACGTCCGCACTCAATTACTGTAGCATTGATTCCATTTTTAAAACATAGCTCAAGACGACTTTCTCCAACGTTTCTTTTTCAAATCACACTGTTTCCAAAAGCCCTCTTGCTTCTTTTCATTTTTTTCTCTTCTCGCGTAGCAGTGTTAACAGAATTTACACTTACATTTAATATATTACAGTACCGCTCACAACAGTCCCTTTCTGAACTGATTTGAATTTATGTAATTGACGAACGTTGTTAATGAATCATTTTTAAAAGCTCTTTTCGGAATACGTTGTTGACAACTGAGTCGCAACCAGCAACGCACAGAGTATTAAAATTAAGTCGGTTCCCGCAAAATGAGAATAGGCGGAATTACACAATCAAGTATTAGCATATTTCAGACATAACCGAATGTTTCATTGCTTTATTGAATTTTCCCCGAGTTCCTGGGTATCTAACAATACAATAGACACCTTTCACATGGCAGAGTTTTGTTTCGTTTTCTGCGTACATTAGAAATTAGTAATATTCGAGTAGATATTTAGTGTTTCATTTATAAAATTGGTTAATAAGAGCACGATATAACACATCAGGAACTCAATATATTTCGTTTCCAGAAAAAGAAAGTCATTAAATTCATTAATCTCAAACGACTTTCAAATCGAAAACTCCTGATGTTTCACATAAGTAAATAGGTAGATAGATAGATTGATTAGTGATTCCGGGCGCGCCAACTGCTAAGGCCATTACAACAGTAAGCGTAGTGCATGTTTTCCTCGTGAGGTGGCGGTGAACTTCCCTCTTTGGTGAGATCGGGCACCGACCTGCCCGTCGGCTAGTGGGTTTTTTTCGCTACGAGGCACGCGCGTCTTAGGGCGTCACCCTATCCAGGACAAGCTGTGAGCTCCGACAGAGACTATCTATCTAGCTAGTGTCGAAAACCCTGTCACCGCCGGGACACGAATCCAGGACCTACCGGTCAGAGACACTATCATAAAATCAGTTGATGCCCTGTGCCACCTCTCCCGGTATGTAGATAGATTTTTTTGCGTCATTCACACCACCGTCCAGCGAGGCGCCGAGGTCCGTCCAGGCTGGCTTTAATAAATCGAAGGCTGGTTGCGGCGAATACTGCGGGAGCGGGCGAAGGCGCCGGCTGGCGCGATGACTCGGCGCTGGGGAATGTGGAACGGGCGCCGCGCTTCGGCCGAAACGGCGCGGCGCCGCGGCGGTGCCCCCACGTCGCGAGGCGCCGCCGCGTGCGTCGCGACGCCCCGAGACGCCCGGCGCGCGTGAATTTTCGTTTTGGCGCACGCGCAGTGGGTCGCAGCCTGGAGCTGGTGGTCGAAAGTTTTAGGGAGAAACCACTATCCGATTTAAATATAGGTACTCCTCAAGATCGAGAGCTGAAAGGAGTGAGGAACCCTACTTTCTAATAGAGAACATCGTTACGATTTAAATTTTTGAAAATGAAGACCCCGATTGGAAGGCATAGGTCCCGTATCCTTTCAGCTTCTGACCTTGGGGAGTACCTTTACTTAATTTACACAATAGGGTACGATCAGATTCAATGATTGATTAAATGTTAGTGATTCCTAGCGCCGAAACTGCTAATGACATTAGTGCCGAAAGTGTAGTACATGCTTTTATCGCGGGCGGTGGCGGTGATCCTCTCCCACTGTATGGCGAGATCGGCGTTGACCTACAGTTTAGCGAGGTTTTCCCTAAGCAGGTATCTCCCACCAGCGGGACTCCGCCCCAGTCGGCACAAGATCTAAGCTTCCGATTGGTCTCCCGACATGTGTGGTAGTGTAGTGTATGTACTAAGTGTGTGTGTTAGTAAGAGGCGAGAACAGAACACGGAAGAGGAAGGAAAGAGCTATTTACCTTATGTCGAAAATCCTGCCTTCGACGGGACCTCCCCCAACGTCAGCAGCTGGAAGAAGAGGGGAGCTGACATCTAATCGGGAGCTTCGTTTCGAATTGAAGTTTTGGTATTGAATCTCCCAATTTGATGACAGTGTCGCCATCTCGTTCCAGCTCTTAACCATAGGGAGTCACTGTATTTAAATTGGACAATAGAGTACGGTCGTAGTGGGGCTGTGTTCAGTCGAGAAAATCGGTCGGGTGTCAATGGCTGACATTTTGTAGGAACAGGTAGTGATCATACAACATCCGTCAGTAACAGACATTTATCTTCAAATCATTACTTATTGACGACAATATTGGAGGAGAGAAAAGTAAAACTGAGTGCTGTAGAACACAGCACTCAGTAATGTAATGAAAGAGTATACAAGATTTTTAGAAGTTTTTTTTGTAATAGGAACTTCACATTCCTGGTGAATGAATATATTTAACTATCAATATACCATTTCATCAACTTCTTTATAATGAAATGGTATAATATCGGGGAATGGAATAAAAGTATTCCACATGCATTCTCTCGCATATTAATAACACAAATTTTCTTACTGTCATGTTGAATTCTGTTTGACCGAATAATCCAGGTTTAGCTGCTACCGTTCTGTCAACTTACACGTTCGGCGATGCTCGCCAAAAAACACTGAACGCAGTGTAACTCTGCCTGTGCTCTTGGCGTGTAATATTTGCTGGCAAACAGCACGTTTAATATCCACTTGCTGCAGCGTGTTTGCCAGCACGCGAATTCCACTCTGACAGTACTTATCGAGTGCGACGGATCTAAGAGATGTCAGAGGGGTAATGAAATGACTACTTCTTTAAAACCTTGGTGGAATAAACGTGTATACATTTTGCCACTAAAAAGTGAAATATTTACCACGAAAAGTATGTGATTGTACTAAGAATGATTCGGAAATGCAATTGGGTAAAATTGCTAGAAGAAAAACGCAGTATTCACGTAAATTAGGAGATTATTGCAACTCGTGATGTAAATTGTGCTTGTTTCGGTGCAAGTAACAAAATTTGCTTCTAATTGGGAAAATTTTCTAAAAGCAGTGTGCTTTCATTCAATATCGCAAACAACAAAAATCTTAAATTGTAGTGAAATGACTAACTCCGATCCTATTTGGGAATTCAAATTGTCTAATTCTCATAAACGATTTCTATTTTGCCATTACAATGGTGATGAATGAAATGTTCTAAGATTGCATTATTCCACCTATCCCACTGTTTCCAGTGTTTTACGAAACGAAAACTAACTTTTTGCTACTTCGGAATTCTGTGGGCCCGAGTTTTTTTATTTTGTTTAATTTTATGATGAGAACAAATTATACATTATTTCTCAAATAAAAGAATGTATACAGTAATGTGAATAGACGCGTTTGAGTAAGATTTTAAACTCACAGTTCAAGATGATTTTTAAATTTTTGATATTTTATGATTAACTATTTTTTGTAATTTATCTTTTGACGTGTATTCTTGAGTCGTTTCAAAAGTTTTCCTTTTTTTGGCATATCATAAAATTTCCTTAGACTTTTATTTACGCAACCATTAATTAGCGTAAAGAAATTGCATAGACTACCGTTTAAAAGAACAGAATAATTTATTTACTCACTTAACCTCAACGAACTACATTGATTACATCTATGGGAGTTAGACTTTAAGCTCACTGAGAACTACTCCCACGGCTTGTACTACTCTTTTGTGGTACTACACAACTGCCTCACTTTCTACGCATAATTGTACCAATCCACATTGTTTCTATATTTTGTTTAGATCATTGGTCTTTCGGATTTACATCACTTTCAATTCAGCTTTCATGTGTTCTTGGTAGTCCGTTTGCTTCAACCCCAACAGGATACATAACCCTGCTAGTCGCTGTATCCATACATATTTTCTTAATTTTTTGGTTTCAATGAATATTTGGGAAATTTAACGCATCATTAAGTGATTTTTCATCTATTATTGATTTTTTCATAAAAACTATTTACATTTTCGTTTAGTGCCACCCCCTTCGCCTTGTTTCCTCCCTCGTTAGCTACTCGTGCAGTGCCCTGTTTGTGCCCGCGAGTGCTGTGAGTCGCCCACTGCGCATGCTCGGTGGCGCGGCGCGCGTCCCCACGCCACGGTGGCTGCTCCGCCATTACACGCCTCCCGGCGGCCGCCGCCATCCGTCTCCCATTCAGCGGCGGACCAGCTGTCATGTACGGGATTTTTCTAGCGCCGCGCCGCGCAGCGCCACGCCACGCCACGCCGCGCGTGGCCCCGTTCGCCCGCGATGGGCCGTCGCTCCTCCCCCGCCTTCCCACGCCCCTGCAGCCACCCCCGCCTCCTTATACTCATCCTCCGCCTTCACTTTCTCCTCCTTCTCCTTCATATCAATTCTCCTTCATGCCCATCCTTCATTTGATACTTCTCCTTCACCACCTCCTCCATCACACAGACTCTTTTTCACCTCCTTTTCCTTCTATTTCTCCTCATTTATTCCCTTTGCTCCTACTTCTGCAACCACCCCCGTCTCGTGATACTCAATCTCCGCCTTCACTTTCTCCTCCTCCTTCATATCAATTCTCCTTCATGCTCATCTTTCATTTGATACTTCTCCTTCACCATCCTTCCTGCCTCCTCCACCACACTCAGACTCTTTCTTCAGCTCCCTTTCCTTCTTCTTCTCTTCCTTTATTCCCTCTGCTCCTATCTCTGCACCCACCCCCGCCTCTTTATAATCAATCTCCACCTTCACTTTCTTCTCCTCCTCCTCCTTCTTCATGTCCATCCTGCATCTGACACTTCTCCTTCACCGCCCTCTCAGACCCCTTCTTGCCTTCCGTTTCCTTCTTTTCCTCCTCTACCCGCTCGTCCGCCTATTTTTCATTCCTTCCCACGTCTCTCCACCTGCCACTTGCGGTCACCTCGCCTCCTTATACTTACGCTCCGCCTTCACTTTCTCCTCCTCCTCCTCCTTCATATCAATTCTCCTTCATGCCCATCCTTCATCTGATACTTCTTCTTCACCATCCTTCTCGCCTTCTCCACCACACTCAGACTCTTTCTTCAGCTCCTTTTACTTCTTCTTCTCTTCCTTTATTCCCTCTGCTCCTGTATCTGCACCCATCCCCACCCCCTTATAATCAATCTCCACCTTCACTTTCTTCTCCTCCTCCTCCTCCTTCATGTACATCCTTTATCTGATACAACTCCACCACCGCCTTCTCCTTCTCCCTCTCAGACTGTTTCTTCGCCTCATTTTCCTTCTCCTCCTATATACCCTGTGCTCCTGCCTCTGCAACCACCCTCGCCTCCTTATACTCGAACTCCACCTACACTTTCTCCCTCGCGTTATCCTTATCATGTGTCTTCACTTCATTCTCCTCTGTCGCGTACTCCTTCATCTGCTTGTACTTCTTGTTCACCGCCCTTCCAGCACCCTCTCAGACTATTTTTTGACCTTCTTTTCCTTTTTCTTTTTGTTAACCTCCTCGCAGCCTTCTCCTGCTTATATCTCCTCCTCGCACTTCTTTTTCTTCACCTTCTCACCCTCCGTCCCCATCCTCCCTCTCTTTTGCTTCCCCTTCCCAAATCCTCCGGTTCCGCCTCTGCTGTCTCCTCAGCTCCACTCCTGTACCTTGCCCTCGTTTTCCTCGCCTCCGCCTTTGACTGCACTGCCATGTCACCACTCACCTTGCGTTTCCTTCCATTCATACTCTCACCTACGCCTTCGTCAACGTCTTGCTCCCTTCACTGCTATGCGTCCCTCTCGTCTTCGTGACCTCCTCTTCCGCTCGGATGCTAGCCTTCGCCACGGCCACCACAACCGTCCCCGATCCTACTTCGCTGTAGCACTCGCAACCACCACCACCTCTTCTTCCTCTGCTTCCTCATTCTTCTCGCCTCCTTGTTCTCGCTTCCTTTTCCGCCTACTCTACTTCATCCTCCACCTATTCTTCATCCCCATGCGACACCTCTTCCCCTCCTCGTTCTCAGATTCCTCGTTCATGCCTCCTCGTCCTAGCTTCCGCCTCCACCTACTTCGCTTTCTCCTCCTCTTTCACCTCCTGTTTCCCGATCTCCTCCTCCAGCTCCCTCCATGCCACCATGTCCTACGCTCTGCGCCTATGTTCTGCATCTCTGACTCCGTCTCAACCTTTGAACCCATCTGCCGAATAACAATTGCAATTCCTTTCCATTCCGATGGTCTTCCCGCATCCCCGTGCTTCAGTCGTCTTAACCTATCGACTCATTCAACGTCCCATCCTTCCTACCTCTCTTTCCACCGTTTCTCCGACCTACAACTCACAAGCCGTCTCCGCCTTTACCTAACCTTCGTATCCAAACCAACCGCAGTAGTTGTCTGTTTCATCTACAACACGCCCAACCTCACAGCACTGCCTCTGCCACCTCCATCATCACCGCCTCGGACACCGCCCACTCCAGCATTGTGCCGCCGCCACCTTCGCCTCCGCCTGCGCAGGACAACATAAAGATTTGCGGTTACGCCACCTCGCGACAGCAGCGCTGGACACAGCTTCTACCTCTGTTTCCGCATTCCCTGTCATGTCAATTTGTCTTGTTGCTCCCATGTTTTGATTCTCGTTTCAACAGAGTGAAAAATACCTTTCTTAGTAGCTAACCTTAGGTTTGTGCTTATACAATATTCGTACAAGTGACATAAATCCAAACATAATAGCTAATGCGTAATATATAATACTGTAATAAGACTAATTTATAAAATTACTAAAATGGGACCTGCTGGGTGAGCTCAAAGCAAACATTGCCGTGGACTTTGCGAATGGCTCTGACCGGGAGGTTCTAGGTTCGAGTCTCGACGGTGGCGGATTTTCGACACCAGATATACGTCGAATGCACCCGCTATCTGGGTGATATTCTAGAGAACAGCTGCTCAAATCGATAGTTTTCCGTAGTTGCTCCGGAATTCCAGGCCAATGCTTGAGCAGTAACCTAATAAACGCGCCGCGTACCGAGATCTTTTCTTCCCCTTCTTTGACCTATTCTCTCCCTTCACTCACATGCACTATACTATCACTCATATCAGGAAAGCAGATAAGAAATTATTGCTGGTCGCGAATTGGATGGTGCCCCGCTGGAAGGGGAAATTCCCCATAAGTCGACGTACAGGTCGTTGCCGGAACTCACCATCCGACGATAGAACAACCCTGTAACATGCAGGAATAAAACAACAACTAAACTAATGGAACTAATAACCATAGCAGTTGAGGTGCCCGGAAACTTCATTATATCAAGATTGCCCTTCGCTCTTCATTAAATCAAGATCTCGAGAGAAATTAGAAATTCTATGAGAGTTTTACTTTTATGATTGAAGTTACACACATGCAAGCAATCAATTCGATAGTTCCTGACTTCATTGCCGCTAGATAACGTTTTGTTGTTGTTTTTTTACTTTCACGTGTACGTATTATAGAGAAAGTTAAGTGGTGCAATGTAAAAATCTCAATATCGACATTTTGATGGTTTGGGGATTGGGAATCTCTTATTTCTTATTTATTTAGGTCTGACTATCCTTCTGTGAACAACAGAAGTGCCTAAGCTGTTGTCGCTATCCCTTGAGTTTCAAAATGTTATATCAAACCTATTTCAAATTCATTATCTATATTTTTGAGATACTTTACATCAAGAGCCAAAGTTTTCAATTTCTTAAATGACTCCAAATATTTTCTTTAAATGCTTCACTCAAATAGAGAAATGTATGTTTGTACTATAAATGTGACGCAGGTACACATTTCCTGAATTATCTTTTCCCCGAAAATTGCAAAACTTAAAAACGTTTTCTGGCTTTCCTACTCCTATAATATTGAGGATAGAGATTTTCTATAATTCAATCTGACTTTAAAATTAAATCTTTAAGAACACTTTAATAAAAATCTCTGAATTTATTAAAACTGCAGATGTTCTATTTTCTTTTAGCAGCTACGTGATCTCTCGCTCAGTAACTCTCACACTTGGGGTGCTTTCAAAACCTAAATTTCCCAGTTCGGGTAAACATCATTGTGGTTTAATAACACTGATGTTGGTTCAAAAATTATTATACTACGTAACTGTTACTAAAAATGTGAGAAAATACGAGCTGTTGAAGCACCACTAGTTTTCTTTTTTCAATGAAAGAATACTCCGTGAAATAGTGGAATCAGTACTGTAAATGAGCCGATGTTTCTCAGTGTAATGTGAAATTTCACATGTGACTGAATTAGCAAGATCATTCTTAAATCTACGCAGCGGTTTATTAATAACTGATCAAAAGCAGTTTATTAATGGCTGATAATGCAACTCTTGCATTTATGCCGCAATTAATTACATTTCGTTATTTTAGGTTACATTTCAACCTAATTTTGATATTATATTTCAAAGAGAGCAAATAACATTTAATCTGATACCAATTGCAGTGTGATATTCTCTGATGTTTCTCTGCAGCATTTTCTGATACGCTTTTTCCACAACGTAATGCAACGTTGTCAGTCTTATTTCGCTGGTAGTGTGTAGTTGGGATCTTTATGATATAAATAAATATATTTTTTGTTCATACTACTCTTCATATTAAACATTCACTTGAAACAATTGTCTGTCGAAAAGGTACAAAAGGTACATTTTGAAGCTAGTAAACACCTGCAAGGATCTTGAAGAAATAATCTTCTAACGAAGCGGTAATAGAGTGCATAGTTATGAAATATGAATAGTTAGCAATATTATTTTCCTTCTGAGCATATATATGCATATTCGCTCTGCATTACATAATTTTATTCGATTATTAAAAGAATATTTAACCACTTCTTTTGCTTCATTTCAGATTTTTTCAACTCACCCATTGATCTTAGCTGTTACGATCTTCACGAAGCTCGCAAGAATACTTCCTGACTGTTTATATCACTTGTGAACGTAAGTTGTGTTGTTATTTTTATGTTTTGGCGTTCTTTACCTAAGTGCAATATATTTTCTTGAAGTTGCTCATCTTCTCTTTATGTCAATTTCTCTTTATGTTATGCGTATTTGGATATTCGGCGAATAGGATAAAATAATGTTTTATCTGTGCAACAAATAAAACACTACTAACTGGCTCAGAACATTAGTCCCTATTCCTCATATTTTTGTACAAAACTTTTCTCTCTTTCCCTCTCTGTCTCTCTCTGACTCTCTCAGTATCTCCCTCTGTCTGTCTGTCTCTCGTTAGTACTTAATGTCTCTGAGAGTTGCATAATCTCCACCTAACTTTATATTAACTCCGCAGTTGGCAGCGTGTTTCTTAGTTGATGATACTCGGATATATCAAAATTCTGTTTTTATTAATATTATTATTCTAACATTTTTAATCTTTCCCTTCGTACTTAATGCCCTAATTTCTAAGGTCTTATTATTTCGGATCATGATTTTGGTATGCATTTAATGTCATCGCTCTCATACCATTACATCTTTCTCAGGGTTTGTATTCATTCAATTACATTTGCCGATCTTCCAACTTTTTCTTAGGACCACTACAGAATGAAACGGCACTTTTACATATTTTTTCTGCACTTCATTTCAATTTTTGCTGAATATTGTTGTAGTCTTTTATCTGAGACATTAATTTGCTTACTTGTTTTGCTACATCACTCTCACAGATTGTGAAGAGTATACTTTGTCTTGTTGTTTTTATGAATACATTTACTCTTTTCCTAATTTGAAAATTGAAGAATTTCTCTCAAAATGCTCTTCGTCACGAACATGCGAATCTTAATCATGGTGCTTTCACATTTTTATTCATTTCGATTCCTTTGCAGAGGTTTGCTGTAAATGGATGTCAATAGAATTCCAAATTTGTTATGTTCTCAAATATTCTAAAAGTTTTATTTTGTGTTTATTAATAATTCCCAATAGAAACGAATCAAAGAATAAGAGGAAACTCATTAATAGTTTTTATTTTTTTAAACAATCAGTAATAATAAACTCAACTATGGTGAATGCATGAATTCTGATCGAGAATATTGTTAGATCGTTTTTTATTTAACACCAGCTTCTCATCATTTCGGAATCAATGCTTTTAAGATACGCCTGTGTGCCTAACACTAGCCACCTACTTGTTTGTCGGTTAAGCCTAGTGCAAGCCATTTCGAAGGTATACACGATAGACCCCAAAAACATGGTACGTCATTTAAATGATTCTCAGACTAAATCTCTAAATGTGGTGGAAACATCATGTTAATGTTACTTTATTCCAGTGATAAGAACTTTTAAATTTCTTTTTCTTTCAATAATGTTCCGCTGCTTCACCTATTAATTTTTCACCTTCCCATAAGAAGCCTTGGCAAGATGCATTCAGCAACAATACTGCTGATGTGAGAACCAAACTGAAGATTTACTTCAGCCCATGTAAACTACTTTAGTACTACTTCATCCTACCCACCACAAATAAGGGATAAATATAGGCGGTATAATGACGGTCGTTAAATGTAATCTAAGGTAATATATAATTTTCTGTGATTTCTCGGACACTACCAGGCAAATGCCGGAACAGTATTCTAATAAAACAAGCTACAGTCCGCGCTCGATCTTCCTACATTTCGACATTGACATGCACTACACTACCAAACACGTCGAGAGACCAGTTGGAAGATTAGAACTTTCCCAGCTGGAGCGATGTATCGTTGGTGGTAGATATCTGGCTGGGAAAACCCCGCAATACGTCGTATAGGTCGACGCCGGATCTTTCCATTCATCGGACGAAAAACGCCATCATTTGCCATGATAAAATATGTACAAAACTTATAGGACTAATAACCTAGCAGTCGACGCGCCTGGTAATCCGAAATTATCAGTCTATCATTCCAATTATCTCGAAAATGTGTATCACATTGCAACGTTGTGAACATTTTATTACACTGATTTATTGCGTAAAATTTAAAAGAAAGACGGATGATTGTTGTAGGATTGCGATTCTGAGAAAAATCATTCCCTGAACAGTATTTCCGTGGATTAAAAAACATCGAAGTCAAAGAAAAAATAAAGAAACGTGAGATTTTGTTCTAAAACCGGTAGCAAAGGGGGTTTAAAGTCTTCTGCGGCCGTTTCAACGACAAATGACTGTTCCCCTCACTTTCCCTACTGCTCTCGCGTTTCCCCTTCAGTTCCCGGCCGCTGCAGCTGCCGCGGTCCGTCACCCCGCGTTCGCGCCGGCGCGGCTGTGTAAATCAAGCGGGCGGTCCCCCGCGCGCTCTGCGGCTAATTAGATGAACTAATTCTCGTGTAGTACGCGGCGCGGACAAGCCGGCGGGGCCGCGGGCGCTCGCGGTGTCTCGGGACGTCTGCGATTAGACTTTCAAATGCAGCGTCAGCTGCCGCTTCGGCAGCGGTTAATTGGGCCGGTGCCCGATAAATCTCGCCCGCGGCGGCGACGGTGGCGGCAACGCGAACGATGGGGACTAGCAGTGGCACTAGCGGTGGCTGGCAGTGGCGGTGGTGATGGCTGCAACCGTAATGATGGTACCGGTAGTGGAAGCGTTTGCAACGACGATGGATTCGGTGGTGGCGGGGCTGGGGGAGGAGGGAGGCCGGCAAAGGCAGTTGGAATGGCTGTGCTGGCGGTGTTGGGGGGTGGCGGTGGAAGTACCAGTGGCAGTGGCTGTGGGGGTGACTGTAATGGCGTGCTGCGACAGTGGAGTGGATATTGTGATAGTGGCGGTAAGCGCAGCGGTGGCAGTGGCGGTGGTTTGACTGACTGATAAGTGATTCCGGGCGCGACTACGGCTAAGGTCATTAGTCCTGCAAGTGTAGTGCATGTGTTCGTCACCTCCCGAGTTAGTGATCTCCCACTGAATGGCGAGATCCGGTGCCGAACTACCTGTCAGCTAGCTGGGTTTCCCCAACCAGGTATCTCCCATCACTGGGGACCACCCCGGCCGGAACAAGCTCTAAGCTCCCGACCGGTCTCCCGGCTTGTGTGGTAGTGTAGTGCATGAAAGTGTGTGTGTAAATAAAGGGTGAGCATAGGACAAGGAAGGGGAAGGAAAGATCACGTCCGTGGCCCGTTTCTTAGGGTACTGCTTCGGCATTTGCTTGGTGTTGATCGCAGAAATCACGGAAAACTACCGATTAGAGTAGCCGGCCGCTAGAATTCTCCTCCAGACAGCGATTGAATTCGATCTAGCTGACAAGCTAGCAACAAATATCCTGCAACCGTCGGGACTCGAACCTATGATCTCTGCAGTGCCATCAGTTAATGTCCTAAACCTCCTCTCTCGGTGGTAGTGACGGCGGTGGGGCAACGCGAACTGCAGCGACTGGGGCAGTGGTGACGGCGACGGGGATCGACTGCGGTGTGGCGGTTGGAGGGCGATGGTCGACGGCGGAACCAATCGCCGGGGGACCGTTGCTGCTACTGCTGTGCGCGTCGTCGCGTCGAAGTTCCCTCCGCCACTGATGCGACTTCCGTCTGCATTTCCGACCGCCTAATAACTGCTGACACTCTTCCTGTCGTTACGACCACCGCTTCCCAATTTTCATCGTCATCACACCCTACTCGTTTCAATAAACAACTACATATTTAACAATGGATAATATTAACCCTTTACTCATTTTATCGCGCCAGGAATAGAAATGTTGTTATTGTTATTATTATTATTATTATTATTATTATTATTATTATTATTATTATCGTTATTATATTTAATTAAACTTGCGTTCATATCGTAATTAAAACTACCGCCAACATCAATTTATCATCAATATCGTCAAGGCAACCATCACTAAATCCTGCTCATCATCAGAGAAATAGTAATTTAATTACAAATTTCAGTAGCTGTGCCTCCACTTTTTGAATATTTTAATTTTTTTAAGCAAACTCATTTTTTGCTGTCTTTATAGTATTTGTTGTGACTGTCAAACAGCTTCCTCTATTCTAAAAATGTCTCTGAATATATATTCACATGCCATTCACTCGCCGCTTCATTAACATGTACGTGTCTAGCACGGCCAGTGACACGATCCCTACATTATCTGCGTATCCATCTCTCCGCCCCGTCCATCGCCACCTTCTCTCTACCACGTGGCCCCAACGGTGTCGGGCGCGGGCGCTGTCTCCTCGGCGCGGAGGGCGGGGGGCGGGGGGCGGGCGGCGTCGGCTACTGCGGTCGTCTAATTGCTATTGTTAAGTGGCCCCGAAGGCGTCCGCGCCGCGCCCCTCCCCCGCCGCCTAACCACTATGATTAGGCGGCTAACCGCCCACCCCGCGAGTACGTCGCCGGCCGTGGTTTTATCCGGTGATGATGATGTACTCGCTTTCCACCGCTCGTCTTATTGGAGAGCTGTCCGCCTTTTGACGCGGTGCACACTGGGTCGAAATATCACGAGAGAAGTGTACGACAATTAATATTAAATATAAAGGAAATAAATAAAAATAGTTATATTGTATCGCTAGTTTTATAAAACTTACGGGAAATATGTTCATCAAGGAAAGACACTGATATATAGAAAAGGGGGTAAGGGAACTTAATACAGTTTATTAATAAGGATTAAAATATTTTTATTAATTAGATGTGTCTGATATATTTTTATTAATTACTAGATGTTGTTAATTTTTAAATGGAATTGAATAAATATTCCACCTCTTACGGATCTACTTTTTTATTATTTTTCAAATTTCCCTTTCTCCCAAAATTATTTATTGGTACAATGTTTATTTCGAGATGGAGATCAATATATAATAAGTGTAAAATGGATACAGATTGTGTTATATTAATTTAATCATCAATACCACTTCGAGTATTACTAACCAAAAATTATTTTTTTATTAATTAATTCAATTAAAAAGTTGTTTCTTAGTACTGTGAAACATTCAGGAAAGGGATTGAAATTTTTCAGCAGGAGAATTGGTTCATTCCGTTATCATTCGATATCTCGTAAAGAACTTTCTGAAATCCGTTCCCTGAATTGTTCACTGAATAGTGTACCTGTGAAGTGGTGACTGACTATAAAAGAGAATAGATTTCACTTCTCTATTTACTTATCGTAGGTGGCAATCAGAGCTTAATGTCTGTAGGGCGGCGCCCTGTCCAGAGAAAACAACCTTCCGAAAAGTTGCAGATCTTGCAATAAATCGACTCGTTTGATTTGTGCATACCACCAACGCATATTTGAGGTTGAATTTAGTTGTATGTGCCCGCTTAAGCAAAAGATAGATATTTTTATAATGGACCCCATCGTGGACTGTCGCCAATCCGTCTGTAGTTGGTACATGCGAGGCAATGGAAGCGTTTTGTTCTAGAGATTTGTTCGGCCGAGTCCGCGCCTATTAACTAAACTAAGAGTACCGACCCTTTCATCTGATTTCATAAATTACTGTTTGGTTTGATGAAAATACTTTTTTAAAATATATCTTAATTCCACTTGAGCACAATTGTATCTTTCGTTATCAACGTAAAATCTGTCGGACAAGGATTCGGATGGATCGGACATGGATTAAATCCCGATCCCTGCAAATCTGTTGTACATTACATGCTATAGTTTTCTCGTTCAAGAAATTTTTTGAAGATGTAAAATGTTGTGAAAATAGACACACATGCGGCCCTTTCAATTCGCAACTCACCGGCCGCCACTGAATCCGAGCCACTGTGCGACGCGACCGCAGCGGCGCCGCATAGTTCCGTGGGCGCGACTCCACCGCAGCGGGGGATACGGGCGGGGGCGTGGAGTGACTAGGAGACCACGAAGGGAATGCGCGGCACACAGGTGTTTCGTCCGTCTATCTCTCTCTCTCCTCCCCTCCCCCTCCTTCTCTCCCTCACTTCCCCGCCCCGCCGCCTCGGGACATCGATGATGGCACAAAATCGTCGGTGAAGAGGCGGCGTTCGGCTAATTATCACTTAGCGCGAGCACTTCCGCGGTTTTTAGCCGTGTCTCTCTCTAACCCGCGTTGCGGTTTTCTTTTCACGGCGTAGAAAGCGTTCTGTGTCAAATTGAAGCCGTAGTACGACTCCGCCGAGAGAGCGTTGTAACTTCTAGAATACGCATTCAAATGTCACATGTGCCGAGCTTTATTCGATTTCCGAAGGCTTGAATTACGTTATCTGTAATTACAGCCTTACGTATGAGGAAAGTAAGTCCCATTGAATGGGACTCTTTCATGCTATTATTTGCTAATCATTCCTCCGCGGAAGGAATAACTTTCTCTGAGGCTACGCACTCCAAACTGTCGTTTATCGGAAGTGCAAGTTTACACGCTTTACAGATAATGCGTTTTCCTGCTATACGTGCGTGTGAACATGAAAGACGAAACCTCCCAAAAAACCGCTTCCTGACACAGTTGTGGCCAAAGCAACGGCCAACTGACACTTCGGAGAGGAAATGTGAAATCGTCTTCCGTTTCCTGTTGAAATCCTGTCCCCTAACTAGCGTTCTTCAACGATCAAGCGACGTGTTAGTTGCGGCTCGTCCCTTTATTACAGGATCTCCAAGTCGTCGCCTTAGCGCGTCTGAACCGCTCCAAACATCGCGCGGCCTTTTCGGCGGTGCCGTTTTGCGTGGGATGTTATCCTTCACTTATCTGTGCCACTCAACGTCTGGTTGCTCCCACTACCGCGTGTCTACTGCAGAGAGCCGACTTGTCTTTTCCTCGTTGGGCTCGCGTCCATAAAGCACAGTCACGCATTACGTAGGCTTAAGAATACGACCAAGAATAGAACACTTTGTCATGCTATGCTCGCGAGTTATAGTGTGAAGTAGTGAACGAGCGAGTTCACTGTTTCGCCAGCATGAATATATATATTCTTTGCGGGAGAATAATGTGAAATACGAAAGAAAGCATAACATCGTGTTGTGCAGTCGAATTTTCCCACTTCCCGTCGAGCGTCTTAACCAAGCTATTTCAAGAGCGAAATTGTTATTTGAAGATTCCTGCTGTGAATTGGAGCTGTCTTGAACACGTTTCGCTAGCAAACCCTTGACTTCGGCATTGGTGCAACCATACTGGAGGAATCTCGCTCAAGCACTGGTCATTCGCTCATCTCGGCACGTTCAAGTGCCTTCACAAAAGTTTACTTTTTATTTGATCCAGAACGCAGAGAATGAGGTACTTCACGACGTTCATCCTTGAGAAAAGCGCCAACCACTTGCAAGAAACCGCGTCTGCACTCGCTCTTCGTACTACAATCCGAAGACTTCAACGAGCGGTTAGACAGTGAACCACTCCATCGTCAGATGAAAAGGGTCCGTTACTCTTTCGGATCGGAAATATATCACAACGGAACGTCCGTGGAGCACTAAGTCTGCGACCGTGAGAGACGTAAAGCATACGAAATTCATATTTAACATACACTAAAGAGTTACGTTGTAAATAAAACAAGTGTGCAGAAAGAAGCGAAATAAATAGTTCATGATATTGCAATAATGGTAAAAATCATTAGCTCTAATATAGCACTGCAAATAGTCCACTGTATTCTAGTCTGCGACCGGAAGAGACGTGAAGTACACAACATTCATATTTTACAAACTGAAGGGCTATGTTGTAAATTAAACAAGTATGCAGAAAGAAGAGAAAACAAAATAGTTCAGGATATTGCAATAATGACAAAAAGGTATTGGTTTATAAAACTGCGTATTACTACTGTACATATTCTTCATTAAATACCACGTGGCTTCTAGAATTAAATCATTACAGTTTGTCGATTTCTTATATATTTCAGACATTTCATATAATTGTAACAGTATTCTGACCTTTCCTTATTTTAACATATTCCATAAAATGTAATGTAATACAAAAAAGATATCGATAAATCATAGCTCAATTATTCTCATTAATTCTACCTGATTTCCTTACGGTTTCCTTTCATTTACAAATAGAAATGTTTGAACAACATGTGAATACGTTTAACATTTCCTCCCCTCAAATATCAAAATCTTGGGTTGTAATCATATATTTGATATTTAAATGTTAAATTTTCAAGATGAAACATTAGGCACAGAATTGGCAGAGAGCAAGAAAACTCAATCACAATTTTTTTATATTACACATTCATCTTGAAAATGATAGAAACCTTATATGTTTCAATGCGCATTATCCACTTTTCCTCCAAGTTCT
This sequence comes from Teleogryllus occipitalis, assembly GCA_011170035.1. Taxonomy (NCBI): domain Eukaryota; kingdom Metazoa; phylum Arthropoda; class Insecta; order Orthoptera; family Gryllidae; genus Teleogryllus; species Teleogryllus occipitalis. The sequence goes on along the minus strand of BLKR01009862.1, from coordinate 45,292 downwards.
TAAATTTCTGTAATGAATCACTTAGAACAGATTTCATCAGTTTTGTTTTCTTCTGACGTATTTAATAAAAAACATTCATTAAGTTGCAACTTATTTTATTACAAATTCCCTTCTGCCATTACACATCCTCTCTTCCGATGTTACAAATAGAATTTGACATCTGTGTTGCAATCATGTGTAAAATGTCTGTTGATATATGAAAATAATTTAACATTTACTCTAATGTCTTCAGAAGGTGACTTTGTCCGACATAAATCAAGTGACTTGGGATAGATCATCAACTGTAACTCAGTAATCCAATAGGGAGCTTAAATACTAACAATTGAAGTCGTAATTAAGTTCCAGAATGGATAACTGCGTCCAGCTAATCTGTCACAACTTACTGTATTTTAATCGGAAAATAATCACCAGTTCTCTCTGATCACAGATACGTACATGCGTGTTTCAACTCGCTTGCTTTAACGGTGCGTTACTCGCCACAAAGCGCACACGGAACGCGCATTTTCACGGGCGACTGCTCGCGCCCAAAGGCGCCGTCCTCTGCCGGTCATGCGGTATTAGGGTACTATAGCGCGCACGGCTCGGGTGATTAGCGGCTAGAGACTTTGAACAATCGCGCGCAGGCATTTAGCTCAGTCAAATCAGACAAATCGAGTGAAAAAAGTACCGAAGTTTTGAAACTTGGCATGATTGTTTGTTGGTACCTAACGTATATCATATTAAAAATTCTGAAGTGTGTGTGTGTTTTTTCGTGTGTGTGTGTGTGTGTGTGTGAATGTGTGTATGAGGGGGGGGTCGTTTCAAGGTGTGTTTTCTACGCCACTGGAATATATCTTCATAAATATCAATCATGCCGACACTTATTCTCTATACAAAATTAAAGTATGCCTAGTTTGAAAACTCTGAACGTCGATTTTTTATCTCAATCATCAGTATTTTGCCTAATTTGACTGGGAGATGTAGTCCTTGAAGGTAACCTGAATGTCTCGGTTGTAGGGGTGAAAGTTACTGAAATCAGATGGAAACCAAGTAACTGCAAATTAAATGGTTGATTGATTGTTTAGTATTTTCGGGTGCTTCAACTACTACGGTCATGATTTCCATTTGTGTAGTGCTGTTACGTTCTGTGAAATGGCGGCGTACAAGCACTCCAGCTGGAACGTGAGATCCTAAGCCAACCTACACATTAACGTGGAGAGTTCTTCCTTGCAGGTACTTCCGTGGAGGAGCTCCGTCTTAGCCGAACGTGCTCAGAACTCCCGACTGGTCTCCCGATATGTGTGATTGTGGAGTGCGTAGGTGTGTTTATGTGTGTGTAAACAGCACATGATAAGATAGGAAAGATCGCGAGCCGTTTTCAGGGTATCTGATATCCGGCTAATATTGATAAGAGAAACGTAATGATTCAGAACAACCAGCTGCATAATCTCTCCTACAGGCTCTTTTGAATTCCTCCGTTTTGTAGCTAGTGGCACCAATTCGCCACAGACGTGACTCACAACCCAAGACCTCCCAGTCGGCGACGGTCTTGAGGCAACTGGTTGTAAATACATGTTCCCCTCTTAAAGGTCTCTTTATATTCATTAGCCGCTCTCAGTTGTATTGAGGGTACCACGTTTACCTCCCTCTACAAGTTGGCGTGTTAAAACCCGGTGTATGTATGTAAAACGACATCACCGGGTATTAAACCCAAAAGAGATTAAATTAAATATACATTAATCTATTGATCTATACATTTATCGATGTCCATCTATCGATCTATCCATCTGTCTATCCAACAACCAATCTGTCACTCTATCAGTGTATCAATCTATCAGATTATCAGTCTATCTACCTACCTACCTATTTATATTTCTAACCCAGGTTCAATGTTTAGCAATTATAAAATATATTAAATCTTCCAAGCATTCCCTTTCCAACATCTCAAATTCGCTCAGCAAGGGAATGACGCATACAACGGCTTAATATTACCGTTGTTAAATAGATTGTGACATCAATAATATCCATCGACACAAAATGTGATAGAAAATGTACTCCAGAAACAATAACAAAAAAAGAAAAATGAGAGAAGGGATCCGAAGGCAAGAGTTTCTGCTCTATAGTCAAGAAAGAGTTTAGATCATATTAACTGCTTCTTGTGAATGAAGTGCGTTTCAAAACCTTCAAAACTTTGCAGCGTTTTTTTTCACCAAAACGGGTGACTAATATGTCCAGGTATTTTGGCTTAGCAACTCTCACATTCAACATTACAAGAAAACTTGTTCAAAATGCAATTTCGCAATCTGTGGAGTCCCTTCCTTTTTTACTTACAATTTCGAAATTCGTGTGATCTTTGTTTCAAAACCTTAGCCGGTGGAAAATAAATCCATCCGCCGATTAACATGTTTCAGTGTTGGAGATATTTTGCAGGGCACCTATGGGCTTCCTACTTTACTAGTCATGACATCCGTATTCGCCACCAGGAATCGCCACAAGGGTCTCAGTCATATTTATGTTTTCTTGAGATTGTGTCGGCGTGAGCTTACACAATTTCTTATTCGAGTTGTATATTATAGATATGTTTAACTTTTCCGGATATTTCCGTCAGATTTAATTTCATTCCTCTTGAACAAGAGTAATGTGGGCTTTTAAAAGTAATCGAATCTTTTAGTAATTTTGAGAATGACCTTAAATAAATTAACTGATATATTACTTAAGTTCGTCCATTTAGAGCATTGTTACCATTGTCTGTGTAAGTGTTCTTAATCGAGTCACCAACTTTTACCATAACTTGTAATTGCCAAGAAATTAACTCAATTATTTTGCATGTGAATCTTAATCTGAAAATTATAACTTTTGTCATCATGGCACTGTACTTTTTTTAATAATCCCAATGAGATTCAAACAAATGTGATATGCAACGCGGAAAAATATTGTGGATTAAGGCGAGGTATAACGTAATTTTATGATTTAACAATAATGCAAATCGACTATACGGCAGAAATGGCAATATCAGTAAAGGGAAATTAATAATAAGTTTAATATGTTTATATGTGAATATGATTGTTTAATATGTTTAATATGTGAATTCGATTGATTGAATGGTGATTTCGGGTGCATAACCAATAAGATCATTAGCCCCGTAAGTATAGTGGTCGTTTTCCTCGGGATGTGGCGCCGGATGTGGCGTTTTCCCGGGGCGACCTACCGTCAGCTAGCGGTGTTTTCTCCAACTACGTATCCAGCGCTGCACCGCCCCAGGTGTGAGATGCTCGAAGCTCCCGGCTGGTCTCCCGTCATGTGTGGTAGTGTATGCATGTAAGGGTAAGTGTGTGTAAGTAAGGGTTGAGTAGAGGACAAGGAAGATGAAGAAAACATTGTGCACGGTCCTTGGCCCGTTTGGAAGGGAACTGATCCAGCATTCGCCTGGTATTAATCGGAGAAACCACGGAAAATTACTGATCAGAGCAGCCGGCCCCAAGAATTAACTTCCAGACGGAGTTAATTCGACCTAGCTATAAAGCTGGTGTAGAAAATTCTGACACCGTCCGGACTCGAACCTAGAACCTCCTGATCAGAGGCACTCAAGTGACATCAGTTGATGCACTGAGTCACTTCTTCCGGTTTTAGTACGAAAGAAAGAACAAAATACTGCGTATGTGAACCACTAACTTCTATGTACCCACACAGACCACTAAGGCGGCGGCGATGGCGGTGTAGGAAATCGTGCGCGCTGTCTATAGTGTTGGAGCCGAAGGTCAAGCTTCCTCGAAGGCTCCCTAAAGCCCGCTCAAGTGTTCTGGCATGACGTGCGAATAATTAAACCGAACAGGTAGAACATAATGCGCTCCTAGTCATCTAGGGGAGCGGCCCCGCTCCAGTGCTTGAAAGTTGTTTTATTTATAGTTATGGAACTGTTTTTTGTTTTTGGTATTCATTTTCGTAGTCACCGCTGTTCGCTTGCTTGGATAGGCGTGCCAAGAAGTGTTATAGGTAGGAAGTTTGCTAAGCTAAAGAAGGTGGGGTATCTTCCCGTTTCTTGACAAGAAATAATGTTTTGAAGTCCCCATTATGAAAAAGTTCAAATATATATTACAAAATGGCTAAAAATTTGAATTTTACTAGGGTTAGAATGATTTTAATAAAATTGGTCCCTTACGCCTCCAGTAAAAAAAAAACTGATGAGTAGCTTAATAGTATTTAAATTTAATTTTTGGAAGGAATGTAACGATACCTTTTGCATTTTCGATTATTGAATTTGAGAAGAAAATTTCTTTATTTATCTCATAATGTCTACGATGTTAATAAAATTATTGAGTTTCTGAATCAAACATTGCCTTTTTTGTATTTTATTGGGTCATAACTAAGACGTCGTTGTCTGAAATGTGGATCATAATTTTAGTTTAATTAGTTATTCTATGTTCGAGTATAAACTGGCAATAATGAACAGCTTGTCAAACATTCATAATTACAATAATTTTATTACTTTTTTATAATTAATATGAAAATCAACAGACGCTAAAATGTTCTTTACGTTTAGTATAATGTATATTTGTAATGTGCTTATTGTCAACTCAATTTAAAATGCGAGTATTAATTTTTTAACTCAATCATTGAAATGTTTTAAACTTATTGTAAGAAAAAGAACTTTTTTAATAATATTACATTCTCTGTAAAGTATAAATGAGATTATTTGTTCGAACGAACAATTTAAAATCGAATTCTTCAAAAGGTTAATTTATGAGACTAAAAGACATTTTTGTACCAAACTTCATAACCCAAAAATTAATGAAGACGATCTGGTTAGACTGAAGGGCCGTAGCTGCGTCGTGGCTGAAGGGTCGCAGGTTCGAATCTTGTCTGGGGAGTATACGAGTATGGGAGCCTCCAACCGTCACCCAAAAGCGACAAAGTCAATGTTAATTGCAGTGGTATGACTTTAGTAGTTGAAAAGCGGCCTTAAATAAGAAAAAATCAACTCTCGAAAAAGAGATGCGAAGTAATCTCATATCCTTCGGAACACAGGGTTATGCATTGGTCACATGGCCGAGTCTCTTAGCATTCCGTTACGCGTCATTAACCACTGTTTTCTCGTGTTTGGAATTACCATACAGTGGTGTGAAAGAGAACGCACAAAGTTTAGATACAATGATCAGAAATCAACGTGAATAATAGATCGGAATATTCTTACGAAAGTTCTCAGAGTGCCGTCTCTGAGCTTCTTTATGTTGCACGATATGCTCGTCTGCAAAAGTAAAGGTCAGAAGAATATATTTTTTCTGCGATTTCTTCCTTTCTCTTGAAAGTGCATTACCAGCAGTGCAGTCCAAGATTGCGTATGTTTTGAATAGCTTTTCGTGATTATCTAATCAACGTTACCTTTGTCAGAATACTAGACATATTTTGCAGTTAAGGTGGGATGTGTGAAATTAAATAATAAGTGCTTTTGTGCATAAATTACCCTGATCTACTATATTAAACTAAATTTAATCGCCAGAGATGAAAGCAGATGCTTGTATATCATTTCTTTGATTTAAATACGAATCTTATTTGGGTTGTTTCCCATTACATACCGTTGTTGAAATAAACGCATTTTTGTCTATTCTATATTATGTACACCTATATTCAATTTCTGGGGCTTCAAATGCAAACTTAACACTTATTTATAGACAATTTACAGATCTCGTGTATTAATACTAAATAAATTGATTAGTAAAAATAAGTCACAAGTTGAAAAAAAAGATTTGCTAACAAAAAATTCACAGCTCTTGATTTCCTTTTGCGAATGTTTTGGTCGCCTTGGCAAAGCATTCAACAATAGTCTGCAAGCACGGATTGGTTTCAAAAGCCTTGGGACCTCATCTCCATAACTTTAATGTTCTGGTGAAACCTCTCTCCCATCCCGTCACTAACATCACCTAGGTTGGATGGAAAAAATATAAATGGGAATTCAAGAAATGATTTTTTAGTGGAATGAGGCATCCCATGTTTTGATATGCATCTAGTAATTCCAGCACATTTTCTTTGTAGCTAGAAACCTTATTATCCAATAAAATTATGCAAACGCCACTGAAATCTTTTAAAGTCCTCTTTTAAATATTGCTCAGTTGAACTTCAAATAGCTCCCTTACCTGCGATTCCACAAAGAAACCTTCTTTTAATTTGGCAGGAAATATTTTGCAATACTTTTCACTTAAGTCCAGGACACTATTCGAATTTGTGTTGCCAAACGTTTTTACAAAGATTTTAACCCAGTCAAGCTCAGTATTCAATGGTGTGAGAAGCAAATTGTATGTATTAACCAATAGAACATGTTGGAAATTTTGTTCTCCTCGATTGATAAAAATACTTGCCTTCCAATAACGTTTGATATAATGTTGTACGGTATTTCGACTATTCCTGAGGCAAAAGAAGCAACAGAATTTGGAAAACCCTCCAACATACTGACCACTTTTAAATCTCTTCAGACGTTCCCCTGATAACGATTTTACTAACTGCTTCTAGAATAGAATTTAAACTTTCAGAATTAGCGCAATTACTTTGTATTTGACAATTGGCATACTTTCAACTTCGTGTAAATAATCAATAAGTTCATGCCTCGAAGGAAGTAAAACTCGCGAAATGAAAAATATCTGTATTGAGAAGACGTTGCCCTGGATACGATAAACCGCAGTGCCCACTCTACGTTTGCGCAGAAAGAAATGCACACCTCGCGGGAACATTGATAAACCACTGTAACAAAACTTGTAATATATTCAGCAGTGGACACAGGTATTTGTTGTTAGCCGCACTTGTCAGTTCACCACAGGAGACACAGTCTTCTTTCGGCGATGGGCCCGGATATGATTCGTGTTGGTCCATCGAGAGTTCCCGGAAACCATCACCCATGAGAACAATAAAAGTATGATTACCGAGAAACTGTACGTTATAAGCAAAACCTGATGGAATATTTAAAATCATCACACTTAACTCTATTAAAACTTTTATTGACTTTTCTGGCTAAAAACATTGTTGAACTGTGTTATTAAATCAATTCTATACCCATAAATGCAAAATTCCATTAAGTACATAATACTTCAGACATACTCGTAATACAGTATAAATGAAATTGGATAACAGACTTCTGGTTAATATATTTGTTTAGATTTTTAGATATTTTCTCTCAACAACCAGAGACTCAGTGAACCTGATGGAATGGAGACTGGTTATAAGTCAACATGAAGGAATAGTACGAATAACTGTGGTGAATTTTGGGGTAATTGGACTGTACATAATTGTAAAGCAAGTGAAAGAAGTTGGTGAATGAGCACGTAAGCAATTAGAAAGCCATTAATTGAGTAAGTGTGTGCAGAGTTGGGTAGACAACTGGGATGTGTGAATAAACAAGTTTAGGTGCTTGAAAGAATGCGAGTAAGGGATTCGCAAGGAGTGTTAGCACATTTTAAGTTGAAAATGTTGATGAATAGCTCTACTATTAACGGTTGGATTCTTATTTGTGTGAATCCATTGTTGCAAGTAGAATAGCAAGTAGAAGTAGAGACATTACTTTACTAATTTTTTTTCTCAATTCCCTCATCTAGCATTGTCTCTCATTCGTTTGGACTCTCTCAAAACGACAGATAACAAGAGAGAACTTTTCTTGTGTACATGCTGACTAGTAGAAGATTTATATAAGGTACTTGGTTGTCCGGGTCTAGCCACGTCACAGTCGGTCTAGCTGATGTTTCGGCCGTCATGTTGTGACTTTCTTCTGAGGTATACAGCTGAAGACTACAATATAATGGCCAAAATGTCAGCCGACCGACTGTGACGTGGCCAAATGACTTCGGTCGCGGAAGCCTACGAAACCAGATTTCTATCGCTCGCAATGCACTTTGATCTTTACCATTTTGTTTCTTTGCTTATATTGTATTCTTAAAAAAAATTCAAGATAAAATGGGTTCATTTTCGGCCGATTCTATATTACGAGTTTATAGGTATACGTAACAATTTCCGTCAAAATTCTCAACATCTAAACACATTATTTCAAAATTGTTCTTGACATCGACTAAAATTTAGGCATAAATTTCATTGAGAAAACAATGAAAATAAGAACTGTACCACATATATAAATGTACTTTTTATTATTCTGCCAAAAAATTTAAAGAAAATACTATGCAGCCATATTTTAGAAAATTTTGCAAAAGTCACAGGGGCTTCACGTAAAGTACCCTCTGAAATTAAAATATTTTAATTGACTCCAGAACGGAACCACTAGATCTCATTTCTGATGTGTTGACCGATTTTCAACTCAAAATCTTCTATGACAGTGTTGTACGTGACACATCCATCCTTCCAACAGACATCTTCATTTTGGGGGTTCAAAACTATGTGTATCTTATCGCTACCTGCGCCTATATTGCCCATCCTTGGAACAACACTAAAATATTCTAACCTTGACGTGTGTACGTAATTACAGCTCAAAAGAACCTGAAACGTGGATTTTGCTACAGAAAATTCGAGATTGTATTATTGAGGTTATTCCAATACTTTTCTTCCATGTACTATAGTATAGAGAGGAATCCTTAGAGAATGTGTTAAACGTGGTTTTTCATCGTGAAAATATTAAATTATGAATGCTTTTGTTAATGTCTTTCCCAGTGTGCTTGATATAAGTTATTTGAATACCTTGAATTGGATTGGGAAATTATGCATTGATTACTGCCACGAAAGACTTTAGTTATTTTTAGTTGTTTCGTGTAAGCAACTCAGAACTGTCCAAGTATAAAAATTTTCAGCCTCTTCGATCACCGTTCGGTCTCTCTACGGCCTTTAAATTTACGTTCATACGAAACGTGAACGCGCAAGATTGAGTTACGATCGAAGAAGACGAGGCAACATCGGGTCATCAAAAGGGTTCTTTTTCTCTTTCTCCAAGATCCCAATTCTTGGCTGTTTCGCATATAATGTTTTCTATCTTGATTTTGTCGCATTTTCAAATTTCTACCCAATTACTCGAGGTTCTCAAATTCGTTTCTATTTTCATACTCTCATTCATTCCTGACCTTTCATTTGTCTGTTCTTTCTTCACCCTACTCGCTAGTATTGATATTAAATGCATTCTTTATTCTCATCAGATATTTAATATTGTAGGTAAAGTTTATTGCGTTGCTACAATGGTGTACATCAGTGGGCACTGTGATCTCATGTGAATCAATATTATCGGCAATTAATATTAAAAGTTTCTCAATCTTACTGCATTGGAATATTTTAGTTCGCGCTACGATCTCATGACTACCCCTTTTCGACTTTTTGTACAAAGAAAACAACGCCAGGAAATAAATGCCTCCATCAATCATGAGCCGACCTAATACTTCAGCTAGCCAGATGTAACGAAAACAGAAACGTCAACAAACGTGACAGCGACTGCTCAAGAGCTACCACGACTGCCCCGTGACCCGCTCGTGAACTGAACTTCCCCTCCCGCCCCCCTCTTCCCCTCCTTCTGCAACTCTTCTCCTCCCACTGAAATGGCTTCGTGTCCTTCGCCGCACCGCCCACGGAGCGTCACGATCCCATTTCTTCATTTGTGCCGATCTCCCGCGGCTACTGCGGTCCCGCCCACGCCGCCACCGCCTCCTCCTCCTCCTGCTCCATCGCGGTCTTTCCGCACCGCTTTAAACGCCCTGCCTACGCAATCTTCATTAGGACGAAGGGAGGGGTTGCGTTGCTTCTTTTTCCGGCCGGCGCTGACGAATGGCGCTCACTGTTTCCTCGTCTTCGAACTGTCTCGTCTCCTCCTGGTGCACACGTAGATTAGCTCAGGGGTTCGTTGGGATTTGGTCTGCGGCGAAATACAGGATGCCTCAAGACGTAGTTAATAGGTTAGGATTCTTTAATTGTTTCAGAATATTGTAACAATAATAGCTTACCGTAATCACTTCATGAACAAGTGAGAACACTTGTGTCTGTGTGTACAGCATATATTTTTGGTTCTTTGGTACATTTTCATATTTAATGTTTGAAAAATATGGCGTATGACAAAATTAAGTTAACCATTCTTGCGTGTTCGAGGCTTATTGAAAAAAGTTGCAGCACGTAAACCGAAATATTTAAGATTGTATACATAAGTATACAATCCGAGAAATGAAAATTAATCAAGCAGAGAGAGGCCAGATTTTTTCCTTTTTTATTGTTAGTAATTTTTACAGTCCAAGACGTTTCTACCTTCCCCAAAATGAGGCGAATCTTGAATTATACAATTTAAGCTTGTATGCTAGCCCTCGTAGCAGGCCAGCAACATGCTGCTCCATTCGCGATACTGCACACACAAAAGACAAGAGTTGAACGTCCATGTTTACTGCGCGCAACATTCGAATCCACAACCCTTCGGAAGGAGGCACAGGACTGGTAAATCCTCTTCTACCATGTACGTTGACTTCTCTTATTTTTCATTTCCAGAACTTCTCATTATTTCATATCCACGAACGTACCCTCGTACTTCAGGGCACCCTGTATCCATTTCCCATCGCATGAGGACGGTAGTCATCCTGCCGGCCGCTGGCCGGTGCGCGGTCGCGGGGTGAGGGGGCGGAAAGGGGAGGGGCCGAGGGGGAGGCTCGCGACCGCAAAACAATCAGCCGGTAGCGTCCGGTCGCCCATTAATAAGGCCCCGATGGCCCCGGAATGCCCGCCGCGGATCGCATTGAACAGGCGGCGGCCGGTCGGCGCGGGGCGGGCGGCGCGGGGCGGCGCAGCGGCCTTTGTGCAGTGTTTGCTGTGGGCCGGGCGCTTCGGTACGGCACCGTAATGACAGGAGGCGGCCGCCGCCGCCGACCGCAGCCGCCGACCAATCGAGGCCTAATTGGCGGCGTTAGCCCCAGCCGCCGCCGCCGGGTTGAGATAGGGACGAGCCGCCGCTCTGTGGAGACAGCCACGCGGGGAGGAGAAGTGGTGCGGGACCACCCGAGGATCAGTCGTCGTCGATGGAGGTCGACGAATGTCAGGAAACTGATTTAGGGATAGACGACGAGTCTATGACGTCTGTACGTTAATTCACTCAATACCACTTTCTCTCTTCCGCACTCTCTCTCCCTCCATATCTCTATCTTATAACTCTCTCCCTTCTTATCTCTATCTTATCACTCTCTCTTCCATCTCTCTATCTTATCACTCTCTCCATACATCTCTCTATCTTGTCACTCTCTCCCTCCATCCATTTTCTCCTCGTCCTCTCTCTTCCTCTTTCTCTCTCTCTCTCTCTCTCTCTCTCTCTCTCTCTCGCCTTCTCTCTCGCGCTCCCTCTCCCCCCATCTCGTTCTCATGCTCTCCACCCCTCGCAGCTCGCCTTGTGGTCCTTCCCCTTCTCACTTACATCTCACTTACATCAGTTAGCATAGAAGCATAGAGAAAAGAAGATACCCTCTTTCGCTACGATAGAAGTGTTTCCTTTTGATTGTTTCTTGTCGTTACCTAATATTTGAATAATCAATTACTGAACTCGCAATATTCTGAATTGATTTCATTTTGAAGTACAAGTTTGGATTTAGAAGAAATCTAGAAACGATATATTTGCTCATGATATTTCTGACTCTCCGAATGATAAGAAACCTTCATTGGATGCGGATATCAATTTCATGTTGTTTGAATTATCACAAATTAATAGTTTTTGTTTTTTGAATAGTACCGAGTCATATGGAAACTCTTTTAAACATATTTCATCCGAAATTTAATCGTGTACCACGTTTGTCTATTGTTAAAATGACATTGATTAAATCTTACATAATCTCAGTGAAAAATAGTGCCGGTTAACCAAAAGAACTTGAAAAAAATTGGTTTATTACAAGTTAACTGCAATAATTTGCTAATAAGGATCAACAATTCCATCATTTAAGGATTAAGAAGTCCATTCCAATAGTTAATATCACTTATATTGCATGTAACACTTATATTGTATGTAGGGTTAAGGTAGTTTATAAATTAATATCACCCCTCCCCCAACTAATTCTAAATCAAGATAAAGAGTAAACCAAATTCTACAGTTCGAAAGAAATCAATGTATTTCTCCCAACTGCGCAGTAGAAGCTACCAAATTAGGATACGGTTTGGAGGTGAACGCCCAAGGCTAGGTCGCGTGCTTCCACGTTCGGATTTCGGTTTCGAATCGTTATGGATTCCGAGGAGAGCGCCCCCTAAGCTCCCAGCGCTGCCACGCACGACGGAGCATTCCGGTGGTGAGGCGTCATTAGCATAGACCTTTTCGTCCGCGGAGGGCCCACTCAGGGTCCGCTGTGGCAGATCAGATTCGGCGCTGATACATATGCGGGCCGCGCCGCGCATGGGACCACCGGAGCACGGCGCATGGGTGGAATATCGAGGCGTTCCGCAGGGATCTCGGGAATCGAGAATTGGCTCGACGGTTTTTATATGGGCTGAATTAGGTTTTATGGATTCTTCGGGCTACTGTTTTGTCTGTTTTGTGGTAGGATGGAGTGAAAAGGTGCCAGAAGATAGCTTTAATGGGCCATTCGTAGTGCAATTGGCGTACGTAAACACATCAGTCAGGTTTGAAGTTCCTTCCTATGGTACATGGACTACTAAGTATGGACTCTAAGCTACTAGTAGAAGAGCAATTGGTGTTCTTAGATTGTAGGATTACTGATATTGATGATTTTGTCTCTGATAAAGAAGGTGTCGTCTTCATCAGATTATTTCAGATTTTATATATATTCAGTAACACTGCAATCGTATTAGGAGAGTTCCAAGATTTTAATGTTATTTCGATTTTCTCCCAACATTTTGGACAAAGTGAGAAGAAATTATTGAGTCAATTGTATCCATTACTTAAAACGACGTTCAAAGAGCTTCGTCATCAAGCTTTTATAGAATTTTTTAATCCAAGGTAGGCTGATTATGAAGAACCTCTTAGAAACATCATTTAAATAAATGGATAAAATGGACTGGATAATTTATTTATGCCTGAATATCCCTAATATGAGGAGGAAATCGGAATCATTATATCAATTAAACAATTACATAATAACATTAAGGTTATAAAGTCCTCATCGTTGGATTTCTCAGGATTATTTGTTGGAGTATCGGCAGGAACGAAGATATTCTGAAAAATACTGTAATCTAGATGTGTAAGCCTCAGATATTCACTCTAGAGAATATCTCCCCCTTATGAAGAATAGATGAATGACACAAGGAAGGTGAAATACTCGAAGGGAGATAAAACAACGTCTGGAGATGAATGCTTTCTAAACTAAGGTTCTGAGATCTTTTAAATGAAGTTAGTCACGAATGGTCATTATTCCACTTCTTCCCTTCAGTAATTTCTTATTAAATTTATCACATAAAAAAAGCAACAGCAAATCATCTTGTAAAATAAATTTATCACCATACTGTAATTAAAGTTATCAGCAAACTATACAACGAATGGTAATGTTACGTAGATGTGATTGCAAAATGAAGATATTACAGGATTCAAGAAACAAATATAAAATTTGAAGCTTATTGTCTGTGAGAACCGATTAGATGTGGCCAATTGGTTACTCTTTTTCGTCTTCTTCTTCTTCTCTTTATTATTTTTATTTTTTTCAGAATTTCTTTGTTTCGCTGAGTGATTTTTTACGCTTTTACTTCGCTTTTGTTCTTTAAAGCCATTGAATTTCTTCTTTCAAAAAATATGTTACACATTTTTTCTCCATTGGTCTCTGCTTCACTTGAGTTTTTACTTGCTTCTCAATCCATCTTGTAGATGCTTTAATTTGGTGATGTAAGTGAAAATGTTTTGTCAAAAGAAACGCACGCTCTGAAATGTCCCCTTATACCTGCGCAATAGGCGACTGAAAAAACAGCATAAAATATTGCACATTACGAAGATATTTCAAAACTTGAAACAGCAACCATAAATATAATATTTCGGTTTCGTTCTCATTGTTGGAATGATTCATAACGGTCTCGTTTTGGTTGATAGATTGTTTCCGGGCACGTCAACTGATATGGTCATTAATCCCATTAGAGTAGTGAATGTAATGTCCCAGGAAGTGGAAGAATTCCTCTTCCGCTGGATGGTGAGATCCGGCGCCGACCAACGTGTTGGTTTGCAAGAGTTGGTCCCTCCATGCATCCAGCGGGGCAAGGATTCACCCAGCGCTGCTACAAGCTCCCGATTGATCTCTTGACATGTGCAATAGTGAAGTTCATGCAAGTGTGCGTGCGAGTAGCTGTATATGTAGTGTCAAAAACTGTCTTCATCAGGAATAAAATTCTAGAAACCATCTGTCAGAGTCGCTGCAGAGACAACGACAATGCTGTCGCTGAGCTACCCCGGCCGGTTACTGTTCGTGGTGAGCCTTGCGCGTGAGTGTGGTTTTCGTGAACCCGCTTTGTCAAGCCTGGCGCCACATGAGGGAAGCGCTGGGAATGGTTGAGCGCCTTGGGGTAGCCGTGGCCGCGCCCGCTTTGTATCCCCCGCGCGTGGCGCCGGGGCCGCCCACGCCCCCGCCGCATCCGCAGCTTGGGTGGGCGTCGTGTTCTCGCGTCACGCCGCGTGCGTGTGCCTGCCCATACGGAGGCGCCACGCTGCCTCGCGCTGCTGGTCCCACCCCGTACAGCACCGCACCGCCGTGCTCGACGTGCGACACACCCCTCCATAACCCGCACCGCAACGCCACCTCCCCGCCCTAACCCGCCCCGCCCCACTACACCACACCATGCCCACCCCTGCCTCAGCCTGCCTCACCCTGCAACACTCTCCTACACCCTGCTACACCCTATCACACCCCAACTCACCGCGCCTTGCCCCGCGAACCCCCTAACATCTTGTCCCGCCCCACCCGTCCGCAACCCGCCTCATCCCACTTCTCCGCGTCCCACCCCTCCACGCCCCACACTTCCCAGCCCATCCCACCCCACCCCGCCTCACCCCACCCCGCCCTGCTCCACCCCATCATGCCATGCCAAGACCTGCCCACCTCAGCCACACTACTGCACCCTGTCACACCCCGCCTTACCACGCCATCCTCAGCCAATCCCGTCACACCCTGCTCTGCCCATCCGCTCTTCTTCGCCCGATCTGCCCCGTTCCGCTCCGCCCTGCCCTTTTCTCCATCGCTCCGTTCCATCCTCCATTATTCCCCCTCCCCGCCCCGATCCGCCCCGATCCGATCCGATCCGATCCGACCCGACCCGACCCGACCCGACCCGACCCGACCCGACCCGACCCGACCCGACCCGACCCCGACCCGACCCGACCCGACCCGACCCGACCCGACCCGACTCCACTCGACTCGACTCGACTCGACCCAACCTGACCCGACCACTCGGTCTCAAACCTCTGTCTCCACCCGTTCGCTCGATTCTGATCCATTCCTCTATGAACATTGCCGCTCCGCTCCTTCCCAGCCCGGTCCGCTCCAGCCGCCCCGCCCTGACCCGTCCCGTCCAGCTCCGCTCCGCGCCGACTTCTTCCATTCCAACTGGCTCCGCTCTCAACAGCTCCATCCCGCCAGGCTCTGCCCTGCCAGGCCTGCCACGTCCCGACGTACAAAATAATCCGCCTCTGCCTAAGATCCAATTTTCGGTGACAGTGACCTGTTGATTTGAGTATTGGTATTCAGATCCCCGTCACGACACATGGATGAATGTACTGGTTTGCGACAGGTTCTTCTCGGGATTCTCCCGTTTTGTTTAACTCTGTTTCATGGATATATTATTGTCTGATTTAAACATATTAATATTATTGTTACATTATTATTATTATTACTAAATTTTCATTCACCGTCATATATCTCTAAATAATTTTCAATTTTTGGTATCAACGCTCCTGTGCATCCTACCACATCTCAACGTTTTTCTTTTTAGATCTTTCACCACAACTATTCTTCGTCCCTACCATCATCGACCCTCAAGCCTCTGCGGCTTCACATTTGCACATCGTTAAAATGCGTTAAGACGCATGATAATAGAAATTCTTAGTTTGAAAGTTAATACCGTATATAATATGTCTACCTTCGCTTTCGAAAATATAATTTAGTAAGTAATATAAAGTTTATTCTACTCAGAATGTCCAAATTTAATTCCATTTTTATTTATGTAAGCTACTTTTAACTTGCTGATTCAATATTTAAAACTTTTTAATATATACCTATGGATGTTTCCCTATTATTACTTATTATATTTTAGTGTGGTGCAATGAGAACTCTCTTGAGTTCTAGGAATAATCTCTATCAAAAACAAGAAATTTACTATTTTCTGGAAAGAACATTTGCAAGTATATTTTATTCTTACAAAGCAGACAAAGGCTAATCCTCGTAATAGCAGTATTCATGCATGTTTTTTAGCTCGGATGGTAACATATACTAATTCTTATCGCTTCATTTTTCTTGGATGTTAATTAATCAAAAATAAAATTATTCATAATAAAATGTATATAAAACATTATTTATTTTCCATCATGACAAACACAATCATTCAATTCAATTAACTTTACTAATATTTTTTTAAATATCAAGTTTTTAAGGAATAGTCATTAAAATTCCTAAATAAAATATGTTCTTTACTCTTAATATAATATATAAAGTATAATATAATATTATTATAAGTTTCTAGTTCATTGTGAATGATTGGATTCGCTTTGCCGTATGTGAGAGCAAGACATCTATTACATAAGAACTTACGCATACCTTGGAACCAAAAATAAAACATTTTATTATCATTGCGTCAT
The DNA here is from genome assembly GCA_011170035.1 of Teleogryllus occipitalis. Taxonomy (NCBI): domain Eukaryota; kingdom Metazoa; phylum Arthropoda; class Insecta; order Orthoptera; family Gryllidae; genus Teleogryllus; species Teleogryllus occipitalis. Next base: position 28,605 of record BLKR01009862.1, on the reverse strand, counting down.
TATCATCTCCTCAGCAATCTGCACCTCGTTCGCTGCGTCCCCAACGCCCTCGTCTTTCGCATTTCAAGCCCGTGCGCTCCCGGGAGGGGCCACGTACGTTACCCGGGAACTCCCACTGCATCGAAAATCTCGCGCGGAGACAATCGAGCGTCGCGGCGGGCGCGCTCTGTATGCGGGTGGCACCGTACGAAATCGATACTCATGTCGAATCGAAATCTATCGCCGAGATGAGCTTTGTCGTCTCGGCCGCCCCGACTCGGTGGGTGGCACCCGCAGCGGAACCCGACGACTCCGCGAGCCGAGACGATTAAATCAGCACCGCTGAACGAACGCGTAAAAAGAAGCAAAGCGACGTTTGATTGTCTTCATGCTGAAAGAATCATCTGATTAACACTCGCGAGCACAAGTGAGCTGTAGCGATAAATATTCCCGGCGGAATTTTTCTTCGTCTGTCTGCTGTGTGAGCTCTTTGGAACGCTCCTTGGAGTCCTTCAAGGTGAAGAACGAGCTCTTTTTGATACGAGTCCTCGACGTGGCTCTTTATGGTGCCTTTTATATCAAGTCTTTTCAGACCGTGTCTGTTCCATTGCCTCGTCATTTGTAGATGCTCTCTGGTCGTGGGTGTTCGGATCGCTCAGCCGCCCGGCAACGGGTACAGAAGCGAACGGGAGTCAAACAGACCGCGGCTGGTCGTTGAGACCGGGGCTTGTTGAAGGTCTGGTTCGTTCGCACCCACTCGACTTTTCACTTTCGACATCATCACTCTTTTTCTGTGTCTTGAGTTTTCTTACCCTCTTTCTGTGTCTTTGCGTGTTTTTTTATGTGATAATTACAGATTCGAAGTCGTATTTACTCTCTCACCTTCTTCTTTTACACTAATCGATCTCCTTTACCACTGGCTTGATCAGTTATTGATTAGATTTTTTATTGCTCTCTTCCTCTTTCGAATACGCATGCTCTCAAATTATTTTTTTGCTTAGATTATTCTGTTATCCCAATCTCAATCTATATACAAACTCAAACTTTCTTTCTCTGATTTTTTAACCTCACGTGTCTACGGATTTTCTCGATTTCTTGCAATCTCGTACGCATTTCTTAGAACTTTGCTTTAATTTTATCTTGCTTGCTCTTCCAAAATATCACTTTCTATCTTTTTTAGTTTTAATTCCCTTCTTCTCTGTTTTCTTGCTTCCCGGTCCCATTTTAGTCCCTTCTCTGTCCTATTTTCTTTCAGAGCTACTCTTTATACCCTCCGTTTTCATCAATTCTCCTCTCTTTCTATTATTTCACCATTTCTATTTTTTCAATTTAGTCAAAAACTAATATGATTACTTTCATTTTTCCTCTTTCAAACAAAGTGTTTGTCGATTTTTCTCGGTTTTCGTCGATTTTCCCTTTTTTCTCAGTAAGGTTTCATAGTACTTTTAATTTCCAGTCATTGCTTAGTTGATTGATTACACATTCAAATCTCTCAAATATGTGATTTGATATATTTTTGCAGAAAAATAAATTCAACAACATACCAAAATGTATCCTTAATCCACAATCGTGTATTTGTTTCCGTGAAAGTGGTGTAAGCGATCAAGAGAGTGATTGATTTCCCTACGATTCGTTCTTTCTTCACTCCTTTAGATGCTAGGTTTTGTTGAAGTTATCAATGACATATTTTCCTTTGTTTCATGGATTGTAGTAGCTTCACAAAAAGTAAACTTTAAGAGCTTTTTGCACCAATAAATATATTTAAAATAATAAACTGTGAGAGAGAACTTCATTGTATTATACATATGTACAGCGCAATAGAAAAAATGAGATATGCATACTCTTCACAGTATAATAAATTACAGTGCCACAAAAGACATTTTTATGCGTCATACCTTCCATCTCATTCCCTGATCAATTCCAGCCTTGTACCCTTGAAAACCTCCCCTTGTATACACACATATACACACACGCACGCACATGCGTCTACATAGATACAAACACACACACACACATGTCAGATCGCTAACTCGCCCATTCACGCGCCTGCCAGCATGCCCTCCTTCTCCTTCCCCCCCCGCCCCCGCTCACCCGCTGGGCCGTGTGCCCCGAACAAATCATCGGCGTGTGAAACCCAACCAGTAGCGCCATCAGTACACTTCATAACGCAAGGGGCGCCGTTGTAATTCTTCCTCTCTCGCGCTTCGCTTCGTTTTTGTTCCGGACCGCGCCTTTGTCTCGGCGCCGCCGCCGCCGCCACCGCCACCGCTCCACAGACAAGGCGCCGTCGCTACTATTGACCGTTCCGCCGACGCACAGTGAGTAGGCAGCATAAAATCGGGAAGAAACTGACGGATCTGAAATCAGATACTGCTTTACTTCGAGTTGGAATGAACTGATATACAATCGTCAATACGGGATACGCCCTTTCAGTTTACGTTACGCATTAAAATGTAATATTACTATTTCCTGTATATTAAGATTTCAGTTAACGTCCCTGTGACATTAAATTTTGACAAGAAATGGCAGAGTAATGTAGTAAAGTTTGTAGGAGTTCTGTATAGTTATAGTATTTTTATAAACACATTTTACATTTTAATTATATTTCAGTTGGAACTCGCACAGAACTATCGGATATCGAACTCATCAATTTAATTATGTATTTCGTATAGAAATATATCGATATAGAAAAGGCTCCTCTAAAAATTCGTGATCGCCTTCATTTTTTATGTATGGACACCGAAACAGAAAAAAAGAATTTAACTAATATTTTGAAAAAACTGTCTGGGGTTAACGAAGTACTTAAAGGTAGTTTCTTCATGAGATATTATACACCTCAGCTTTTATAATATCTACCTGAGAAATAGAACGAGAGGCTGAAATAACGAAAAAATCCCCAGAAATCCACGAACCACAAACTCGCTTTTGCAAACAAAAAAATATATCGTCATGGTAACCGCAATAGGTCACATAAAAACCCCACTGTTTTTGTTTATGACATCATTATGATCAATGAAGAGAACTGCAGGAGTTGCAATAGGTGTCGAAAGACGAAAGACTAAAGAAAAACCAGATATCATGATTTTACATTTGTGAAAGGGACTGTCAATTAGGAGAGGTAGAGAACGTTTTCCCTTCCTCCTGAAAAGTTCGGTAGATTTGACATATGATCTATTGCGGTTCCCAAGACGATGTTCGATGAGACAAATATGTTTTAAACCAGTGATCCCATGCCGAATAAGCTAATTTTCGCCACATTTTCCAAGTGTTTGCCATACTGTGCGCCGTCGCTACTGCTGGCCACTCCGCCGCCGCCCCCTCCGCCTCCGCAGCCGCCCGGGGCGCCGCCAGCGCGTCGGCGGCCTCCCAACTACACGGCGAAACAATCAAAGCAATCACTTGTTAATAAAGTTCACGCTGCCCAAAAAGAAGAGCGTCGCTGCCCAGTAGGAACAGAGGCAGCACACTAACTCGCAGCCGCCACCGCCGCCACCGCCGCCGCCGCCGCCGCCGCCACCGCCGCCGCCGCCGCCACCGCCGCCGCCGCCTTGGCTACCGCCGCCTTCGCCGCCTTCGCCGCCTTCGCCGCCGCCGCCGCTGCCTTCGCCGCCGCCGCCGCCGCCGCCGCCGCCGCCACCGCCGCCGCCGCCTTCGCTACCGCCGCCTTCGCCGCCTTCGCCGCCGCCGCCGCTGCCTTCGCCGCCGCCGCCGCCGCCGCCGCCGCCGCCACCGCCGCCGCCACCGCCGCGGCCGCGGCCGCCGCCGCCGCCGCCGCCGCCGCCGCCTTCGCTACCGCCGCCTTCGCCGCCTTCGCCGCCGCCGCCGCTGCCTTCGCCGCCGCCGCCGCCGCCGCCGCCGCCGCCGCCCGGGAGCCGAGCTGCAAGGCAACGGTTACAGTGCAGCCAAAATATTGGTCGTTCGATACCAAATGACACGGAGAAATTGTCGGACCTATTTCATCCGGAAACACCTTATTGTTGTTCCGAAAACGACTGATTATACCCATAATGATTAAGGATCCAGACTCATTCCACGATTTTTTTTTTTTTAATATTTGCCAGAAGCGCATTCTAGGCCATCTACATCATTGCAGATGGCTTTGACTCTTTATCTGATTTCGGGAATTGCAACCAACAGAACCAAACGAAACAGATATTTTGCCCGAAAGGCGACGATTTCAGCCGCTGTTGGAGGAGGTGGTTAGGGTAGTGTTTGAACGAATCCAGCACAAGGGATGAAAAGTTTCAACATCAGCCGTTCGAAATTTTGATGAAAATCTACTCTACTGTGATTGCCAAACGGTCAGAGTGAATGGATCCGAGTTCGGCTGGAGAAAAGTTGAGACGCGAACAGACGACTGATATCGGAAAATGTGTGTCAGTGGTCATACAGCATTCGACTGCACCGGGCATTCGGGAGTATAACACTTTGGCTCTGTTTCTCCATTATATACGTGGATTCTGTTTGGGGTCCGACTGAATCCCACACGTTTTACACAATTTGCAAATTTTTCATGCACGGATATTATTTGGAATAATTAATTGAGAAAATAATGCTATTAATTTGCTTTATTTACTACATCGTACTAAATAACTGAGAATAATAATATTTCCAGAAAAAAATTCTAGCATAGGCTCATAAATATACATACGTGTGTATGTTACTAGCATGGTAACGTTTGAAAGTGGTCAATTAGACAAACACATCGGATTGTCATTAAAAAATCACATTAAGTAATTAAACGGAAATTGACATGTTTTTACAATTTTTCTTGGAATTTTTAAGGGTAACGTGGAATCTGTTTAGAGGCATTTTTGATCCAAACCTGACGAAAGTGAGGGCTCTAGTGAGGGCTTGGTATATTCAATCGTGAACGGGCATGTTCTCCAGAATGAGTAGACGCTCGACGGATCCACCTTGACCCTTCTCTAAGCAGTGGCACATCGGATGCAAATAGTGTCTGCGCGCGGAATCTGTGCTCTGAAGTGACGTCATATAGAAATGAGACGGCCACACTAGATGCAGCTCAAAAACATCGACTTCCTAACTGTTTGAAATGCAGTGTTGACACGAAAAAAAGTTCGTATACATTTCGTGTGAGAAAACACACAAAAACCGATGAAACAAATTATTGAGGCAGCTACAACAAATTTCTGGGGGATTAAAATCCCTTGTTTGTATTGGGCTACCCAATGTTTTTCTAACAGCAATAGCATTCGTGGTTGGTTCCACTGCGTATACGCGTGTCTCCCATTGAATGCCACACATGCAATGTAATGATTAGAGCTCGGAAGCTCGGGCATTTATTTTACCTACAAGAGGCATGCAAATAGGTATTTATTATTGCTAAATTTTGGTTGCAAAGGCATATAGACACTGAAAAGTCATATTTAAAAGGAATTATTGTAGAAAATAATAATTAAAACGATTAACATTTTTAATATAATTCAAACATTTATATTAGCACTTAATGTGTAAGGAAATATCTTTTCCTTATAATATTCATTCCATATTACCCTTCCTGTATGTTTCCTACGAATTTGTTTTATCGCGACTCTGTGTCTTCGAAATAATGGTGTAGAGTCCCTCTTGAATCTTGAAATGACATAAGTGAAACACACCATAGAGATGATTTTGACATTTTCTGAGTTGAGAATATTTACATCTGCCTTAGTTGCCTCTTGTGGTTTTGAAGCAGTTTTCGGACACTTACTCTTGTATATTTCATTAACGTCCTACATAGCCTGAGATGCTTATGATTTTATTAAATCTTTACATGTATCATCTGCTTTCCAATTTCATTTAACGCCATTTACAACTTTTTTAATCATGTTCTCTGTCCCCTTAATATATCTCTTTTATTTTTTAATCACTATGTTTGAATTAGAATCTATGAACATAATTTCATGAATATGCAATATGTATAACAGAATTAACTGCTTTGCACTAATATTATTAGTCATTCATAAAGAGGTCGAAAAATGGGAGTTGTACATTTTTGACTTCCATCGTCCCAACAAAAATTGGATGTCATTTCCGTAAACTTTTGTATACTAATTGCTTATCCTAATATTAATCATGAACAACGTTCACGATGCCATCAATGATCATGAATATGATGTTAACTTTATCACACATTGAACATCCGTATGTTATCGTAAGTCTTCTCAACTACCTACTTTCAGACCTTTCCGAGTTATTCAGACATAATTTTCAGAAACTCAAGAACCATCCAATAAAATTGATCCTGATTCACATATGCTGGTTGCAAGTTGCTGGGGTACCTTACCCCGTCGCTCGCACCTTTGAGTTCGATATTTGCACTCATCGTGCTTTTGCGTCAGGACCGGAACGCTGCCTCGTGGCATGTTATCTGTATTCTTCAAATCACTCATGAATTGTTGAGGTGCGCTCACTCTTCCCAGTCATTAATTAGGGTGGATGGTCTGAAAAAGGAGGGAGGGGCTACAAAGCGTTGCTACCGAAAGAACCGTAATCATATTCTCTTTGCAAGTGGCTTCTTCTGAGAGTGTCTTACTCATATGGTTTCCACCCATCATCATTTTAATGTCCCATGTCCTTTCTTTAATATGGCTGAACGCTCTATTGTCCCTACTTTTCCGCTTGTATAATTCATTTAATTGCATTTTATTATACTGCATTGTAATGTAATACTGCATTTTATTATCTAGTCTGAATATCAAATAAATGAACTATTATCATTTTCGCAATAGTGATCAATTTCAAATTCCGAATTTCTTTGCTGTTCTACAAATGATAAAAGTATTTTGCAATGCAACGGAAAATTGGTTTAATTTCACGCAAATCCATCACATTAGATAGTTAATTATTAGCACGATCACCTTTTCCTTTCGGCAGAATTTATTTTGTTGCCGCTCCTACGTATAAATTGTTGTTTGCGCGACCCTATTTCTGCTTTACCTTCAGCAGCTAAGAAGTGTCCCAAGAGATCCGGATCTTTTCTGTTAGAACATCCTCAGATACCCCTGACGACATTATTTATAGAAATGAGGTGCTCATCATACCATTACTTTCACGCCACCATCACCACCGCCACCACTAACACTACTAACACTTCACACATTCCCAATACTACCACCACACACACCAATATAAATATCAAAACCATCGCCAACACTATCAACAGTAACAACACCACCAGTAAAACCACCACCAGTAACGCCACCAACAGTAACACCACCAACAGTAACACCTCCAACAGTAACACCCACACCAACACCACCAATCAACAGTAACACCACCAACAGTAACACCAACACCATCAGCACCACACTACTCCTCCAACTCCATCAACACCAACATCCAATATCTCAATTATCGTCATCATCATCATCACCTCCACCTTTCCTTCCTCACCCTATTCACCTCCTCACATGTTCATCACTGACGAACAAAACCATCACTAGAGAATCCTCAGAGAATACTATTGCCATAAAAAAAGAAAACTCGAGAGAGAAAGCTTCGCTCTCTATCCACCAACTACCACCAAATCACTCTCATTTTACATAGTCTCATCTCAGAATCATTCTTATCACAAACATAGTATTAAAGTTGACTCAATTAGTCTCAATCCACTTCTTCAGTCTTTACCACCACGTCTCATTTTGCCTCACATACACTCGTCAATTCACATTCCCTTTACCCACACTTATTATACTAATAAATACATCTGACCATCTTCACCTCATCATTCTCTCAATTTCACGTCACAATCACCACCGCCACAACTAACGCTATTAATTCTTCTAACACTTCCAATACCACCACCACAGACACCACCATAAATATTAAAACCACCGCTAACACCATCAACAGTAAGACCACCAACAGTAATATCACCAACAGTAACACCACCAACAGTAACACCACCAACAGTAACACCACCAACAATAACACCACCAACAGTAACACCACCAACAGTAACACCACCAACAGTAATACCACCAACAATAATATCACCAACAGAAACACCAACACCTACTCCATCAACACCAACATCCAACATCTCAATGATCGTCATCATCATCATCACCACCTCCACCTTTCCGTCCTCACCCCAACACGCACATCATTGCCTACCAAAACCATCACCACCTCGCCTTCCCGTCCCCTTCGACGCCCTCTCCTCCCGCGCGGAGCGGACGTTGAGCGATCGCGAGCGCGCCCGGCCGCCGCCCAGCCCTAACGAGCCATTGAGGCGGAGCTACCGCGCGGCTGGCGGCCGGTGGGCGACCGGGGCGCCGCGCCGCGCCGCGCAGTAACGAGAAGCATTGAGAGCGCCGCCCGCCCACTGCCCACCGCCGCACAGAGGGGCACACGGCCGGAGAACGTGAAGCAAATTCCAAAGATATCTACATTACGCCGACCGAAAAATTCTCCCGAACTTAACATCAACGAAAATCTCATTTCGCGGACCTTTTTATCGGTGATGTTCCTAGGAGTAGCATTTGACAAAAGACTAACGTGGAAACCCCACATTCACGCAGCTGGTAACAAAACTTTGGTCAAAATGTCCAAAATGTTCCCATTAATTAACTCTCGATCTGCCACTAGTATCAAAAGCCGAATATTAATGTACAAATCAGTTATTTAACCCACTCTAACCTATGCATGTCCAGTATGGGGTGGCGTGGCACTCAGTAACCTCCAAAAGTAAGTTGCATTCCAAAATAAGTTCCTAAGAATGACCCTCAAGGCACCATTCCCAAATCCATCGCAACCTAAATATATTGCCACTGAACGGACACATAAGTAAAATAGCCTACCATTTCTATCAAAATCGTTACTCTTCACCGTGTTCCACAATATTTAATCTGGGTTGTCGTGCTTCATGGCCCCGTATTAAATCAAGGTTCCCTAAGGATAGACTGAGACCACCGTAACTTGTTTTTACACCCTTCCTAGTGCTACCTTAACTTTCAACGTTTACACCTTAGATCAAACCTTGAAGCCTGAATAAACCTTCGAAACTTTGACTATGTTCACGAGTAGAAATGAATACTCCTTTTGCTATGGTTGGCCTTATCCAAAACGCTATAAAATGTACTATTTTCAATCTCCTAGAGAGACACAAGGTCGAACTTGAAGAACTATTTTTTTAAACAAAGGAAATACCAGTCAGCTGGTGATAAGGGAGAAAATGTTGCTGAAAATCTGTTTTCGTAATGCAACACACTGTGATGCTGCACTGCACTCTGCACTGAAACATTCTTATCGACTTAACGCAACTGAGCAGGGGAACGAAAAAATCACTCTTTAACAAACGACGCCCGTTAAGGATTTGTTAAGAAAAAACGAAACAAATGACTTGTTGATAAATATGGCGTATGAATATACTTATTCCTAGAACTGGTATTTCGTATTGATGTTTATTTTCTTTTATGAAGATGGCATTAATATAAGTATTGAAGGTCATGCGGTCAATAACACAAAAAAGAGGCTTGTTTGGTAATTGCTGCTGATAGGTCTTATGACGTTTGAGTCTTCTCTTTCCGGCTGTGCAATTCGATTTTAATTGTGTTCCGTTAAAGGAGATTTGCTATATTCTCTACTCTCTTGCAAACACTCCCCTTCACGAGGGATGATTCGCAATAAGCGAAGGTGATTCATCATTTGATGTTTTTCTGTGACTGTCACAAAACCTATTAGATTCTGTATGTAATGATTGCTTAAATAGGCGTTCCAAATGATCTCCATATGACTAAAGCTGGCCTGAGCTTCAGGTTTGCCTATCATATCTCCTAGGTACTTTTCCTACTCCATCATCGAATGTGGCCTGTGGACCCACAAACTCAATGTGTTCGTACCAATGTGTTCCTTTAAGTGTAACCAGCGGAACCCTTCTGTCTTAGTTCAGTATTAGTACAATAGGGAACACATGGCCACACCTACTAGGGCAAGTACTAGTAACACTAATAACACCGCTACCTCAACCATCACTTCCCACTGGTCTAGGGTCGCGGAGGGCATACCATCCCGCACCTATCCATTACACATTGCCGGATGTCAATGTACAGCTTATTAATTAATGTTCTTCCTACAAAATCTTCTAACTTCTGCCGCACTCTAACAGCGGACGAATTTCATCCATCACATTGACATGTTAATAACTTTTAATAAAAATTTGCGGTGGAAATTAGTGCTATACGGCGATTATACTTCAAGAGTAGATAATGTCTGCGGTACAACTTAGAAACTTCAACAAATCACCACTATACAACCGTATTTTTTTTTTTTTGCTTTTTATGTGAACAAATATAGTTTCTTCGTTATTAACTCTGTTATAATCAGAGATGAATTTTTTATGCACATTAAGCACTATTACGTATACATACAAAAATGAGAGAGAATCTCCTAGTACACTGTGGTATGGATTAATATTATTTAATCCCTCCGATTAGTTCTAATTACTTCTACTTTTTAAAGGGATGATAAAGTGAAAATTCCAACCTGGTTAAACTTTCGATTGAACTGAAAATGATATTGGTAATAATGGTAATGATTACCATATTCGGTGTCTGAACGTAGGCGAGATAGGTTCACGTCTAGATGACCTCCCTTTCATGGACATCAATAGAATTTGCCATTTCCTCCCACTACCTTGTTGGTAAGAGTAAATATGGGGTTACTTTAGAGTAGATCAATTGTTAAGGATGCGATAATTGGTATTAAGAGCCAACTCCGCCACAACTTCATGCTCTCGGGACGGGGAATCTTTTGACTTTACTTCAGAGACAGCTTCGGTGCCGCTGAGCAATTTCTGCAGGTCCCTACATATCGAGTCCGGGTTGACATAGAGCAATAACACAGGCATACATAAAAAAACGTGTCAAACTGAAAGACTTGGCACATGTTTCCCTGTGTACGTCAATGCGCTGAATCCAAATGTGAAGTCAGAATTGCGCCATCACTCTCCAGATTTATTTTGCATTCACGGAAAACCACCTTGAAATTGTAAATTGTAAATTTTACGATGGGTTTTTGCGAATTAAAAATCTAAAGGGCGGTGTCGCAATTCAGGCTTCGAATTAGGATTCAGCGCGTCGTCATTCATGGAGAAACATGTGTCAAGTCGTTGTATCTGACAATTTCTTTTATTTTGTGTGCCTGTGTAATTATTATCATTAAACATTGTAAACAAAAAATACAGTTTGTACCACTTCTCAGTGGTCTTCCGGCCCACTGTGCGCCGGCGGCCCATTTGGCGTGGGCGTGTAACGGACCGCCCTCGCATTATCCCGCGGGCCGTCATCAGCGCTACTGTTGGGGCGGACAGGGCGTAATGGCGGCGGGCGCCCTGTGCCACCACGGACCGCTACAGACGTAGACGTCTTCCGATGAATTGTGTGCGCGAAATTCCAACCAATATGTCGACGTCTTGTTAATCAGCAGCTTCAGACGAATTTGGCTGTAGATGTTGCTACAAGCGGGGTATTTAAGCTAATAGAATTAATTTGGGGTGATTAGAACTATTGATATGTCTTGTGGATGATATTCCGTAAATTATAAGGTGCAGGCTACAACTGGCTACTGAAAAATACGTATCCTGTATGTGTTTCTTTAAATGTAATAATCACAGGATGAGAAACGATATGGGATAGCACTATTGATGTCGAACACGGTTTGAAAAGAAACGTTACGTGCTTTCAGAGCCTCCCAGCTGGTTTAAGGCTAAGAGCGTACAATGTTCAAAATCAGGTGTATAACCCATCAACGTAATCTACATCGCCGAAGTATATATCCAAACGGCTGTGGCGGCGATGGTGTGACAGCGTATCGGACTGTTGCGCATCCGAACACGATCGAAGCCGTGGATTTTAAAGGGCGAAAAAATCCTTCGTACGCCTTCCTTCGGAGGGGAAGTAAAGCCGGCTGTCCCATGTTAGTAGGTTTACTGCATGTAAAAGATCCTCAAGCCTAAATGATGCCACTGAGCTAAATTCAAATCGCCTGTTTCGTCGCCCAAGTAATACCTTCTTTCTCCCATGGTTGGTGAAACGAGCGTAGTGTAATTTGCGTGGTCAGACGGAAGAGCAGGCCTCATGCTTTGAGTCTCGCCACGTAAAATAAGGCACCTTCAATTCAATATACATACATACATATAAGATTTTTGTTAATAAAATGTGTATCTAAGTCGTAACATCGATGGAAGATTCATCTAAAAGTGATATTGAATTTTCCAATCCATATTTCTCATTAGTAGCTACGGATTGTATCTCTATCATTTTATTTCAAAATGAAATTTATTGTGAATAAGAAATGTTGTTGACACAGAGACATTCAGTTGCGATCGTTTTCGGCTACGAGACCAGCGCGCTGAGAATGCTAGTTGCGGCATTGTCGTTGGCGAGAGTGAAAGATATCGATATTGATATGTTAAAAAGCATGTCCTCCGCGTCTGCAAAGAAAAGGCGACGATGCATAACGAATGCTAGAGGCGTCATCGAATCTCTGGATATCGTTTATCGCTCAAGCGTTTCTATTAAAATCTTAAACACATTTATTCAAAGGGTCTTTGGTGTTCGGGTGACGCCGTGGCGAGAGCAGTGATGGCGACGATTCGACCCTCCTATTGTGATCTTCGTCAGGGCTGGAATGCGATCGAAAAGCTTCTTCATGCTTGCAACCGGGCATTCCGGATCTGAAAAATGATTTTAGGGATGAAAAGTCATCAGTACTCGACGCGGTGTTACCCGGAGAGCCTAGAGACTTCAAGTGAGTGGCCGCAGAAGACGATTGCACATTATTTATGCCACTTTCTGTAGAAGAGGCTACTGGACTGTGTGTACAAGCTAGTGTACCACGCTCTACATTGAAATTTGAATTCGAATTCGAAAATTTCGCTCGCTACAAACCACTGATTTTAACTGCGCAAACATGGAAGTGATGCCATCCTTTAAAAAAAAAAATTTCAAATTATTTTTTTAAATTAAAATGAATTAAAATTATGAATTAAATTATTTTCTCGTTTGTAAGAGAGCTCACTGCTGTTCTCGCAAGCGAAACGCATCGAAACTACAAACAAACTTCGTACAAAGCACTTCTGTTGATACTGCCGAGAACAATTATCAATTGTTGTAAATGAGAATGAAATTAAAAGATACGTAATATTATCGGTACCTGTTGTTCCGATCCTTAACAGAGATCTACGTTTAAATTTCACAGGCAGATAAGAAACGCGCTGGCTCTTCCGAGACTGAAAAGCAAGCCAGAGAAGCCGATAAACTATAGAATACGTTTTGTCTGGCTTTGAAGTAAAGACAGACGTCTGGATAAAGATGCATGAAAAGTAAAATTTGTAATGAAAAGTAAGACATTTTACTTACACGAATGACACAATAGCTGTGAGCAAAACATTTTTAAAAATATATGGTTTTGAAGTTATCAGATTTAATCATGAGATTGAAGAAATAAGAATAAATGATTTTTTAACTGGATTAATTCCTTTATTTCAAATATCAGTAAACAGAGAATGTAAAAAGAATTGTCCGGCTTATTGCAATTTGATTTAAAATTCAAAACATACTTTGAAGTACACACTTAAAACTATGCTGAAATTTTCAATAAACAAATAGAAGATCTGAGAACATAATAAGTATTTCATCAATAAAAGAGAAGCATTGCTAAAGTAACAAATGATCGCGTTATATTATATTGGTAGAACGTTTCATTTGTCAGAGACATCTAAAATAATCAATACGTATTTCATCTATTCCTCTAGGCTATTGCTTCTCTAAGCGACTTTTGCATGTTTTCGTTCTGAGTTGAAATATAGTTGAAGCTCAGGAAAGTTGCTGCGAGAGCAAAATATGTTAATAGTGCTGAACAATGCCGAAGCTTAAATTACGTGGGTTTATGCATAAACACATTTTTAGTTTCTGTACATGCGACTCAATTACTCAGATTCAGTAGACAATAATCAAATAATTCATTCCAGTCTGTAAACTTATATTTAAAATGTATTTTAGTTTGTAGTGGTATTATCCACATTCCCTGTCCCACGTTTACTCTGACTTGCGCCAGTCACGTTTCAATCCACAAATTATCTATCCATACATTTTAACTACTTAATGATTTTTTTTCTAGGGCTTTATCCAACCATTAGCCGGTTTCTATCCACGTTCCGATGGCCATATTCGACCATCCATATTCGACCAGACACTACACACCAACACACTTGCGGACTCCTCTGATCTAGCGTCAGCAGAACTCGAGGTTCTCCACGACAACATTTTCAATACATAAGAGAGACAAGGGACAATCATACCCAAGGCGGGACTTAAAGCCGTGACCCTTCGGACCGAAGCGCTGAGTTGGTACACGCACCTAGCCACCTCAGCCATCCAGATCGGCAATTACTTGATGATAATTGTTTCTTTACCTTGATTATCCAATACAAATATAAAAATTAAATTATATTTTATTTTGACTATCACACTCGTGAAATTAAAGCCAATAGTGTTTAACTATACTTATATATGCTCAGGTTAGGGCGGTGTCTCTCAAAACATTTATCGCTTTTTCTGTCTGATTTTTCTTACCACCCCTCTCCCATTGGACAATAATGAGCTACGATTAATCTATTTTAGAAGGTGGTATGCATCGATCACTGTGTTGATGTGCAATAAACCGCGTATGTACTATAACATAACCTCTTTTATTTTAATATGCTTTCAGTAATTTTCAATATTTGGCACATTTTGGAACTCTGTTAGACGTAACTGTATTCCTTTTAAGTCTATTAAATATGACTCGTGCTTTGGAAATTCTCAGATAAATCCTCTCCTTGCTTCGTGAGTCCGGGATTTATCGACAATTTCCAGAGCACTTGTGGTACAACTATGAAAAAGTTTTAGTGGGAAATTTTGAGCCTACTTTTATACTTATTCTGAAACCATAAATAATATTGACCTATATTGCTGGCATAATAGTCTGGAATATTGATTTTAATTACAAAAATGACAACTGATCCACGAATAATTCGAGAATTCACTATACATTAACTTAAATGATTAACTTTATTACGTAGTTCAAGCATTACAATTATAACCACAATAATACTTTTTCGAGTACAGATAAATTGATTTGAACTTCCCCGCAAATTGAAGTGCATATTGAAATTGATTTTGTGCTTGAAAATTTCATGTGCATTATTCTCTCTTGCCATACAAACACACAAACGCCATGTTGTAGCTTCCTTATGTTTCGTTAAAAGCTTTTTTCGTATCTGACAAGACACTTCTGAAAATGGCGTCGAAACATGTTTTGTGCATGTTTTGCGGGCGACAATTTCCCACATCTCATAAAAGGCGAAACGTCTTAATCCAAGAGAAGTGTCAAAATGAAACGCCTTTCTCTGTAAACGTACGGATAATTCGCCACAAAAAGAAGAAATGGTGCCCATGAACACGGGGTAAGTGCTCACTAATTCTATGGTTTCCATGTTTCTTCGTCCTGAATGGGAAGTCTTTACACATCGAGGTGGAGTTTTCGATTTTCATCGCTCGCGAAGGCGCGGTCACGTTGGCATACGTGATATTGCGATCCACTAACATAGAAATTCCACTTGAAGTGAGGTCGCGGTTTTCGCGTTTAGTAATAATGTGAGGCCAGGCTCGAAGTGAGGATCGATTATCTCGAGAGCTGCACTCGCGGTTACAGTTGCTACATTGAGGGGAACGTTGGAATGGCTTCCTCAGCCCTCTGATCCTTAATGTCACGAACGAGAGAAAGAAGTTACGAGATGAAGATCACAATCATAAAATCATTGAAAAATGTTAATAATAGTTTTAATAATAATAGTAATAAGAAGAACAGAATTTTCGCAACTAGCTAAAGATATTAAAATGACATACAGGAATATATGCTGATACGTCAGGCTCATGTTGGATTTACAGTTGTTCATGATATTTTGTCTGCTCCAGTCCTGGCTTAGTGTTTCGTGCGCGATCTTACCTTCCTCTTCCTTGTCCGATTCTCTCCTCTTACACACACACACACTCACACACATTTACACTAACATGCACTACACTACCACATATTCCGGGAGACCGGTCGAGTGCTTAGAGCCTGTCCCGGGGCCCCGCTGGTGGGAGAGTTCTGGTTAGGGGGAAACCCCACTAGCCGACGGTCGGTCGGCGCCGAATCTTACCATCCAGAGGGGGGAAGATCACCGCCATCTCCCGAGAAAAAAACATGCACTACCCTTACGGGACTAATGACCTAAGCTGTTGACGCGCCCGGAATCACTAACCAAATAAATAATTACCACTGGTTTTTGAACTTAAGGGGTAACGATAGAGTAACTCGCATACTGCATAGACACCCACAGATCCATGCCCCGGGCGGGATTCTCACCCGCGACCCTTTATGCACGAGGCAGCTACGGCCCTTCAACCTTAGCAACCTCAGCTATCCAAGTCGGCTCATTGTAGTAGTTGACGCGCTGAGAAACGCTAAATACTAACTCACCCCCTGAAAGTAAGAACCCAAGCCCTCCAGGCTGTGGCATGCGTCTCGCCTCTGTTTATGTCACGCCAGCTCTCCGCTGCCCAGCCGTCGCCACCAGATGTGTATCGCGGGTTTCTGTACCGGATGAAATGTGTGTTATGTCTTTGATTGTTGTGTATGCATAAATTTCCTTAGATCGAGATCTGAATGTTACATGAAAGCGCGTACGATTTTAACATCCTGCAGACGTGAAAAGTCTCGTATCCGTTGTAGGTTTAAATATCAAGAAGAGGAGTTTATACGGATGATGGAGGCGTAAATCGTAGACTTGTGCTGTCACGTGTTGTTCGCCAGCCGCTGGCTTTGTGGGAATGAAGACTAAATTCGATGGTTTATTTGGTGACCTTCAGTGGTGGAGTCTGCGTTGTCTCTTATGCAACGTAAGGCTGCGGATGAAGTTTCTTCTTTGTCGAATCCTTCTGATATCATTTCTCGACCATGAATTCCTGTTAGATGACTTTCTTTAACTTTAAGAAAACTAAAAAAGTGTCTTGATAAAAGTATGGGAGAAACATGAGTATGATATCCTGGAAAAGGTTATCTATTAACGGTACAAGTAATCATCTTTCGGGTAAGTTACTTTTACTTGATTTCTCGTTGCATTGAAATTTATATTTTTGAATTGAAACTCACGTTATAACTTCACATTTGTAGTGATATAGCCTTATTGCTAGGTGGTCTATAAAATTATTTTGATATATTTTTATGTCCTACATTGTTCTAGAATTTTATAGAAACATCTTAGTAAACGTTGTTAGTTGTTAATACTTGCTATTTTCATGTTATTCATGTTCCTGTTCTCTGCCTCAACAGCCCGCTACGAGTCTTGCTCGACCCAGCCTCTCGGCCATGGGAAAGGGGGTTCGTATAGTTAGCATGAAGACATCCCTTCACCGTATTTACTGGTCTTCATAACCTTAGGGTGGGCTTTCTCATCGTCACACTGCAATAGATACTGGGACATTTGTATGGAAAGTGCACAGAACCTCGACCAGTTCGTATTATTCATACTCATAATAATAATAATAATAATAATAATAATAATAATAATAATAATAATAATAATAATAATAATAATAATGATAGTTATTATTATTATATAATAATAATAATAATTCACATTATTGATGCTATTTACTACATCATATTTTCATTTTTTTATGGTATTATTTGTAAATGCATGATTTCCTCATGAAATCAGACTGTATATTGAAATTTAAATATTTCTTTTCCACATAAGGGTGATTGTTAATTGTCACTATTTACAATTCCTATTTTGCTTCTGCAATTGTACTAAAATTGCATTTGCTGAACTTTCATCGTCATAAGTTTTTAACTATCCAAATTTCCTTAACCATTGCTACAATCATAAAATTTCTTGGTATGTAACTGTAGCGTTCAAGGTGCCTGTCGAATTTGTTATAACCTTCATGTTTCAAACACTATTGAACGACTCTGGTACTAGCTTTCTGTTTATTACATGTTCAACATTTTACAATATTTTATATCATCGAACAGCAAAAGTCGTCAAGTCACAAACGGCTTCCTATTCGGTAGTTTTTTCAAGTGCCCGTTCCAACGAAGCCTTGTGACCTGATACGTCGGGATAATATCTGAGCCACATTCTCAACTCAACGCGCCGCTTCGTCATACGCGGGCGTGACAGGTGAAGGTGGCGTAGCGCAACGACCTTGCGGAGGCATTTGAATTATAGCGAAGGGCTTCTCGTTCATAAGTGCGGTTGCCGGGTCGTTTCTCGCCAGTGGGGTGGCCACCGGGGTCAGGAGCTGGAAATGGGCCACGCAGGCTGCGAGCTGGGTGTGGTCGGCGCTCGGCCTGACAATAGCCGCTAAGTGGGCAGTGGTCGATGTGGTCGCACGCTCCAACCTTGCTCCTACTGCTCGCCCGCTCGATTTTTTTTTAATTCGTGCGCATGACGATTGTGTTCTTTCTTTCCGTTTTAGTTCCACAGGATAAGTAATATTAATAACCGGTGGTATGTAGCAGAAAAAATGATGGTGAAAAAATCCCACAAAATGGTTTACAAAAAGCTGCATTCACATACAGCTTTAAAAAATCAAATAAAATATTATCTCTTATTCTAAATAACAAAAATACACCAAATTAAAAGATTCTGTAAACTTTTAAAAGATATCAACTTCGTATAAATAAGAATTAGAAGATGAAGATCCTATGGAAAAAGAAATACCCAAATCCTTAAATAATGTATCCTTTGGAAACTTTCTGCCTCTATAGGATTTTAATAGAATGTTTAGTTGTTATTTATTTATTAACCTCTTAAATAGTGATGAAAACATGAATACGACATAGACGATTTCAATCTTTCCAAATAATAGGAATAATTGATTTATAGTTATTTTACTAGTTTACGACCTTATAAATTTAACTAAGCTTAGTTTATACTGTTCTAAACATGAAAGTACTTTTATTACAAGAATAAAGTGGATTCTAAAATATACACTTTTGTAAAGGGCTGAATTCATAATAAGGTTACAATTCTTCTTTTCTACATCTAAAAATGTAATTCTCTGTCGTATACCATATTAACATGCTATGTTATTCTAACCCATTAAAAGTCGTTTACATTGTAGTAATTAACTCCTGTTCAGATCGTATAAAGTCCCTTAGACTACTCATACAAAACATTTCTTCGCTATATAAATCTATGCATTAAAATCAATCAAGATATAAACGTGTGAATTCCCTTCCAGTTTTTGAAATCGAATGATAGGTACTTATATCCAAAGCTTATATCTCACTCAAAATTTGAAAATAATTTTGGACGTAAGTTGATGAGTATTGGATATTTCCTTTATAAAATTAAAAAGATCTTTACAATGTACTGCAATTATTGAAAGGTCTATATAACATTAAACTGTGTACTAAAAGTGATTAGGAGTTTCTCTAAATATATTTATTTTTTTACATTATAACGACAGTTTAAATTTTTGTTCGTATCCAGCCTTATCTTATTTAAGAAGGGCAATGCGTCATGATTCAGAGATTTTGATCTTACATGTGTTCTGCTGTACTTCGTTTTGCACATTTTTGTCTACTGAAATGCGATGCTTGATGCGATGCTGATAATAGCACCCAGTTCGACCACTCTCCGCAACGAATTATGAATCGCTAATTGAGGTTTTAAAAAAGACAGCTCATATTCATTTCTAAAGTATGTTGCGTATAGCTTTTGAAAAATGATTCCTGTCTGAATTTGTTTCCACTCTCATAATGAATTAATGTCATTGTGTGCTGAGAATAATAAATGAACACCAACAGACTAACTATGACCTTGTCAGTCTCCTCTAGAAAAGAATTAGAAAGTGGAGCATGTAATACGAGAAAGACTAAGACGAATTTGATACTTAGGGTGCCGTAGAAAATCCTTCAAATAATCGTCTGAAGTTTTATCAACGCTATTCTATTCACATTCAGTCTCTCTCACATTACACAATCTCGATTCATTGTTCAAGAACTTTCACTGAACATCGTGTTCCAAAATTTGAATTGCTTTTGCAAGCTTTTAGATTTGATAACGATCAAAATTTTTCCCATGATGAAAAGACATGGATGAGCTAGTACGGCGCATTATTTTTTGCTCGTTCTGCGCAGCGCCAATTTACGTCACGAACCACGTGACCACAGCACGGGCAGTTCGAAAAGACAGACTAGCCGCTGACTGCCATGTAGCATGGAGGGCGAGAAGTTTTGAGAAAAAAATTAAAGTGATATAAAGTGTTTTTAACGGCGACTAACCAAAAATAACACAATGAAGGTGTAATTGAAATAAAAAGTGCAATATTAAAAAAAAGCTTGATATATCTGTTTCAATGACGTGTAACAAGGTGATAATTTTGGGATCTGTCTGCATTTTAAAATTCCCTCTAATATTTTGACGCAAACTGGTGCCTGAAGCTCATTGTCTGAAATTGGATACCCTAACTAATAGCTCACCCAAGTCTTTTCACTATGATTTTTCCTTTTTAAATCTCTCTCTCCGTAAACTGCCATCTGGTGTGGTTTGAAGTTCCTGCCAATTTCAGTTGCATGACAGGAAAGGAACATCCTTAGGGAATTTCCTACATATCTCTTGTATGTTAACCCCTTGTCTTTAGGGTAATTTTACAAAAAGTGTCTGGAAATATTTGTCTTTTCCTGAAGTTACATCCAGTTTCTGTTATTTAATTACATTTGAAAAGGCAAGTATTGTGAAATTAATTGGTAAGTGGTCTTATGCTCATGAACTTGAGAAATTTTCTGCGCAACCACCGTCTTCACGACTTAGCATTCCGCACCCTAACTCAAGATCTGCCT
Organism: Teleogryllus occipitalis; assembly: GCA_011170035.1. Lineage (NCBI taxonomy): Eukaryota > Metazoa > Arthropoda > Insecta > Orthoptera > Gryllidae > Teleogryllus > Teleogryllus occipitalis. Next base: position 7,740 of record BLKR01009862.1, on the reverse strand, counting down.
CCAATAAATCTATTTCTTCATAACTGTCTTTGCCTCCTCCCCATGTGTTTCTCCGGCTTTTTCTCGCCCCACGATTTGTCCAAGTGATCACGAGGCACTGCCCGCGGGCAGCTACTGACTTATGCACACCTCGAGGACTCCCACTGATCCTACCTTCTTCCTCCACCTCCACTACCTTCTTATTACTCTTCTTTGGATTCTTCTTCTAATTTTTCTTCTGCTAAATTTTTACTTTCTTTCCGTCTGCCTTCTCTTCTATATGAAACCCTCTCGTCGTATTCCTTTTCCCTGATATCCTTTACTTTGTTTATTTACCATGTTACATTTGTGTCTTCCTTTTATTCACTCAATTTCTCTGTTTTCATTTACATATCTCCTGTTCACTCGTTCTAATCTCAATCACATCGGTTCTCTTCCTTGCTCCAACTCTTTTTTATTCGTTCTAGGTTTCTTCATTCCTTCATCAATCAGGTCTTCGATATTGTGTTTTCTTGCTTCAAGTAACCTTTGTTTCATTTTCTCAACAGACTCTTCTTCCTCCTCTTTTTCTTTTCACTTCTTTCCTCGCTTTTCTCTCTCTTATAATCTCTACTCCCGCGTCCTACTTTCCCTACCAGATGTAAATCCATCTTCTTCGCTTTTCATTGTATTATATTTCCCACTTCATCGGTTTCCCTGCCATCCTTTTCTGCTTCTCTTTTATTATTTACTTTCTTTTCACTTTCAACTTTTATCTCTTTACGCAATTAATCCTTTTCCTGTCCAATTATATCTTCTAATTCTTTGTTTCTCACCGCCTCTTTTTTTGCTTCGTTTTTTACTGTGGACTTGCTTTTATTTTTGGCACACTCCATCCAGGCAGGCATAGTTCTAATTTCTAATTGTTTTGTTTCCTCCTCATTATCGTCTACCTTACCGTTATCTTGATTTCCTCGTCTCTCTCAACCGTCCACTCCTCCTCCTTAGATTTTGCCCCTTCCCCTGCCCATCCCTGCTCCTCCACCTTCCCCTTCGTACCGTAGCTTTTCCGTCTCGTACGCCCTGCCGCTCGCGCCGCTTCATTACACTCCGAGAAACAAATGCGGCCGTTGAGGGCCTTCGTGGGGCGACTCTTCACCCAGCGGGGCGCGCCACCGCCCCCGGCGCCCAACCCGCACCCCCGCCCCGCCCTCGCACCCACACGCCAGGCACGCACAGTGGGCGCGCACACAACAACAACAACAACAACAACAACAACAATAATAATAATAATAATAATAATAATAATGTATTTGGTGTTATTGAGTCGGTTGTCCAACTTCGCCGGCCAGCTACCGGTGTCCCTCATACCTGGGCCTAGTTAAATTCCCATGCTTGGGGTAAGAGCGACATGAGACCAACATGACGTATTCTCTTCTCCGTAACTAGCAAGATCCGTCTGCTTGAGTTTTTCTTCGTCACTCAGGCACAGAACCTGGGACGATTTTAAAGGAAAGCTAGAACTCTATTTTTTCCTTCGACCGGGAATCGAACCCTGGACCACTGCAGGGGAATAGTACGCTGTCCACGAGCCATCTCAGAGGCATAATAATCTATATATTTAAAAAAATAAGGTATTCTGCCATGACTTCGTTTAGAGCTTCTACTGAACCGATTGTTGTATTTTTTCTTTTAAATGAAAGAATATGATCCCTAGATGTGTTATCAGATATTGTTTGTGTTGATTCACCAACATTTACGGTGTAAATTAATTAATTAAATCATTCTTTAATAGTACGCTTATCAATAGTCAATTGTTTTCTTCCAAAGGGTGGCTGTTTTAAAATTGATATATATGAGTCGATAGATGTGCGTCCCCGCCGCTTCATGGTGGCGCTACTTGATGTTTTGTTTTGATTGTTGAGATTTGTTCACAATTCGTCAAGGTTTTGTTTCAGTGTAATAATTGCATTGTGAAGATGACAGTTTGCATGTATTTGCTTTTGTAGTGTATTTTGTAGAGAACATTTGGACAGTGGGTTTTGTTCGGATGTACTGTAGTAGTGAAGTTGTTCACAGGTTATGTCGAATTCCGAATAACCACGCGCCCCAAAAGACGCAAACGTAGTACATTGAGTGGGAGCAGGGAAAGAGAAAGTCAGCGTATGTGTCGTGATAGTGAGGTCATTTCGTTTTCTGTTGGGTCATTGTCTATGAAATGTCAGTTTTGTTCTACTTTGTATTTCCCATGTCAGAGAAATTCTGTAAACGAGTTTACTGTGTGTTGCTTAAATGGGAAAATAAGTTTACCTTCCAGCAATATGCCAGAAGAAATCAAACAGTTGTTTATAGGAGATTATGACACATCAAAAAACTTTAGAAATAATATCCTCAGTATAATAGTGGTCTTTCTTTTGTGTAATTTGGTGCTGATATTGCATTGCCACCTGGTCATGGGCCATATGTGTTGAAAATTTTGTGAACTCCACATCCCAGAATATATTCGTTATACCCTGAAGATTCAAACTATGCAACATATTGTGAACATTAGTTTGGACACAGTATTTTACATTTATCTTAGATCACACCGTCATATTTTGACAGGTTCTCACTAGTAATGATAATAATAATAGTATGAACCGGGCTGTCCGGGTGACGTCGCGTCGAAGGCTGAGGTACCGACGTTTCTACCGACATATGGCGGTCCTCTTGAGGGCTGTACTTGTCGAAACGTCGGCACTTCAGCCTTCGACGCGACATCACCCGGACAGCCCGGATCATGGCTCTGGCCGCCGCGGAAGCCTACGATATCAAATAATAATAGTAATAATAATGATGATAATAATTATTATAAAACCAATAATAATAATAATAATAATAATAATAATAATAATAATACAAACAACATAATGAGAATGGACATTATAATTAATAACTAGAGTCTGTCCAGAAAGTATGGTAATTGATTGATAGTGCTAAGCTGAGACGGCGGTCAAAAATCCCAATGCTCAAAATTCTCTGGCGTTTCAAGAACGAGACAGGCTATTGGCTGGATCATAAAATGTTAGATCTCACCGTTCACATTGCAGAAGAAAAGCAGATATAGGTACCGAACGTGACGTATAGGCATCCTAGGTCATGTGAAGTGTACTTACAAATATAGCACAAGAACGCTGTACTAGAATCCGCTCACTTTCTGCGAATGAACCACTCGGACTCTTGTGTTCTTTGATAGAACCAAAATTCAGAGAAGTAACAATATGTGGCAGATCGCGTCATTATAAAATTTATTTATTAGTAGATTTTTGTGTGCAAGAAATACACATTTCTGCACCTAGAATTACATTATTGAAAAAATAATTTAATACATTTGTAATAAGTTTCTTCAAATTTCATTTATTTTGTTCTCATAATATGTGATATTTTATTTATTTTCTTTTAAACTTTGTTGAATTTCTTCCATCCATGAGTGTTTCAGTCCACCTCTTTTCATTCCAGACTGAACTAACTTTGAAATTTTCTTGATTAAGTCTCGAGTGTTTTTTGAATCCTCTCACACGTCCATTCCATTCTATTTGTTTGTCTTTGAGTATTGTATTCATTATTCAAGTAAACACTCAAAGATATATATATCACTTTGCTTTTTTGCTACCTTCGTTGATAACAATAGAGAAAATATCATTCAACAGGTGTGTCTGTATTTCCGAGACTAGGATTGTGTTTTCAGCATCGTGAAATCGATTTTGGCATTGTGAGAAGAAACATCGGCTATTTAATAAAAAGGCATTTGAGCCACATTCGATCACTGCGTGTGTGCAGTAACGAGGGGCTGGTACGACAAAATTGATGAGACAGAGGTGATAATTTTCTAGGAGGAACACAGCAATGATTGATTTATACGAGATAGATGCTTCAACGTCATTAGTCCAAATCACATGAGTAAAAAGAAATTGAAAGAGTTTCAAGCGAATACGGACTTTTCTAGGATCTCTTGAAAATCTCACGGCTCTTTCTCCTAAAATCCTCCTATAATAGTCACTTCACAGCTCTTACATGTTACGTATTACTTTCATATGTTATTGGCAAAATATAGATATTATGGCACCTCAGCTCTTACGTTATTGCATTCTACACGTGTTCACACAAAGGAATCCGTAGAGTAAAAGAAGACGAATCTCGATTGCTTGGCAGAGGAGTGTCAAAGAGAACATCGAAGTTATTACCCAGCGTCATGAATAGATGAAATTTAGTATTTCGATTTAAAGAGATATACTCATATTGAAGGTTGTCTGGCGCTGGTATTCACAGATGCAAAAGTTTGTACTCTTAAATCCAAACACTTGAAAACTAGAGTGCTTCTTTCAAAAGTGATATACCTCCATTTCCACTTTTTTATAGCTCTACGTATAAATGTATTCTTAAAACGCTTCACCATCATGCTGCCAAATATTGTGTTCAGTAATGGCGTTTCCATTATGTTAAACGGTATCCGAAAATCACTGAATCTTATCTGAAGGTTAAGGCTAAATTTCAATAGAATTCCTTCCAGAAAATTTGTATTTCTAGGAGAAACGTCACTCAGAAAATAAACATTTCAGTTCGTCTTTGCCAACTTCCGATTGGTTCATTGATTGTTAGTTATTCCGGGTGCGTCTATAAACGATGTCATTATTCCCGTAAGTGCAGTGCATGTTTTTTCATTGGGGGGTGGCGTTGATCTTCTCCCACTCAATGGTGATATCCAATGCCGACCTACTGTCGACTTCCTCAACCAGGTATCTCCCACCAGCGGGCAAGTTCTGAGTCTCCGACCAGTTTCCCAGGCATGTGTAGTAGTGTAGAACATGTTAATGTAAGTGTGTGTGTAAGGAGAGAGGATAGGACAAGGAAGAGGAAGGACAGATCGCGCACGGTCCGTGGCCCGTTTGTTAGCGTACTGTCCTGGCATTTGTCTGGAGTTGATCGGAGAAATCACTGAAAATTACCAATCACAGCAGCTGGCCGGTAGAATTCTCCTCCGGACAGCGACTGAATTCGATCTAGCTGAAAAGCCAGAGTCGAAGATCTTGCCACCATCGGGACTCGAACCTAGGCCCTCCAGGCCAAAGGCACTGCAGTGATATCGATTTGATGCACTGAGCCACCGCTCGCGGTTCAACTTCCGGAATTCAATTTCTTTGTGGCAGCGAGCTTTACAGCTTCGCCTAGTGCCTCTTCGCAGTCGGAGAAGATTAAAAATTTGCGTCGAGTGCGCTACAGCTTGTTCGGTAGGCAAGACGGACGGCGCGCCCGGGGCGGCGGAGGCAGCCGGGGCGGCGGCGGCAGCGGCATCGGTGGTAGGGCCCGGCGCCCTGGGCAGTGGGAAGTAGAGGCGGAGGCGGAGGTGGTGGCGGTGGCGGCGGCGGCTGAAGCGGAGGCCGTAACGGTGGCAGTGGCTGTGACGGTAGCGGGGGCGGCGGAGGTGGAGGAGGAGGAGGTGGTGACGGTGATGGCTGAGGAGAAGGCGGAGGTGGATGTGGTGACGGCGGAGGTGGATGTGGTGACGGTGACGGTGGCTGTGACGGCAGTGGGGGCGGCGGAGGCGGTGTCGGAGGTGGAGGTGGAGGAGGAAGAGGTGGCTGTATGGCGGTGGTGGCGGCGGCCGAGGCGAAGGCGGATATGGTAACTGTGGTGGTGGTTGCGATCGTGGTGGTAACGGTGGCGGTGGATGTGGCAGTGACTGTAGCGGGAGCGACGGAGGCGGTTTCGGAGTCGGGGGTGGAGGAGTAGGTGGTGGTGGCGGCAGCGGAGGCTGAGGAGAGGGCGGAGGTGGAGGTGGTGACGGTGGCAGGGGCGGCGGAGGCGGTATCGGAGGCGAAGTTGGAAGGGAAGGTGGTTGCGGTGTTGGTGGCGAGGTGATGTTGGCGGCGGGGGCGGCGGCGCGACGGGCGCGCTCGTTAGCAGTGCAGTGACTACCGCGTGAAGGAGTCTCCGCGGGCGGCGAACCCGCGTGACTTATGCCCCGTGAGTCTCCGCGCACGCGAATGCACGCGTGCTTGCCACCGGCGCGGTGGCACCGCTGGCTGCCGTAGAAGGCGCGGCGCTCGTTGGGCCACGGGGCGCGCTTGTAATGTTCGCTACTTGACGCTCCGGTTGGCGCGTCTAATGGCGCCGGGCACGTCACGTGACTGGATGTAGACATTTAAAATATTAATGTTTTCTAGATTGTGTTAATTGAGTTCCATAAAATGCCCATCGCTGGTTGATCTATGGCGGTGTTCTAAAGGTTGCCTAACGGCAGTTGAGACAAGCACGCAACGCATCATCTGTGCATATCGGGTGATTTCGGCGCAACTAGTATCGTGAAAAGAAACTATTTGTATGCTCTTAGTTTTCGTTTGTTGATGGCACTGTGGTTTCAGCAGTAGTGTATTCTATAAAGAATATAAATGATTTTGGAAGTTCGAAAACAAAGTGTGCTAAAGAGAAAAGTAAAAATTGTAATAAAATAACGCACTTTATTGAATTTTATACATTTTGGTTTTCTGACGTTAAACTTTACTGACTTGCATACCTACGAATCTGAAATGAGTATCGAGTTATTTTGATACAAGTGAAATAATCCAAGGGCCTTAATTAACAGGAATAACTAATTCCCTAATGTAAATAATTGGAATTAATCCAGGGTCTATTAACTAAATTTCTTTGTCATTAATATCTTTAGTAGGATAAATAGTGACCTTTTACAGAACGAAAATAGTTCATTGAATTTTTTTGAAAAAGTGTTAAACGGTGAACGATATTCGCATCGTAACATCTTATTACAATACACAATCGGTCATTAAACTCGGCCTAACTCCCTTGGTTAATCAATGTTCAATCTCGTATTGTAATACAATATCTTACAATACCTCTATTGTAGAAACCTCTTTATTCCTCACATAATATCTGACGGGAAAGTCCTAGAGTTCGAGTTCCGACGGTGGTAGAATTTTAGACACAACTACTTAGCTAGTTCAAATTCAGTAGCTGTTGGAAGAGAATTTCGACGGTTGCTCTAATCGGCAGCTTGGTGCGGTTTCTCCGATTAATACCAGGCGAATGCCGGAACTGTACCCTAACAAATGAGTCGCGAACCACGCGTTTCCTTCCTTTTCCTTGTCCTATCCTCACCCCTTACTTAGAGACACTTAGACTCACATGCAGTGCTCTACCACACTTATAGAGAGACGAGTCGGGAGTTTCCTGCTTTATCTCGACTGATGGGAAATACCTGGTCGGGGAAAATTCCCGCAAGCCAAAATAGGTCGGTGCCGTCAGTAAGTGGGGGAAGATCACCGCCACCTCCCACGATAAAATATGCACTACTCTTACGGGTCTAATGACCTAAGCAGTTGACGCGCCTGAAATTACTAATCATTCAATCAATCAATCAATCAATCGAATTTCATTAAATGCGAATCACTAGCGTGTATTCAATTCTGATATACGAACACAAAACTTGTTCTCTGAAGACTAGATAGAATCGCGAATAAAGGCCTTGAATGAAAATAATCTTTACACACACCTCAGAGAATCAAAGACTAACAGAATGTTCGTTCTGGTTGATTGATTGATTTTTTCGTGTTTCCGGGCGGGTCAACTGCTTTGGTTATTAGTCTCGTTAGTGTAGTGCATGTTTTTTTCTCGGGAGATGGCGGTGATCTTCCCCCGCTGCATGGCGAGATCCGGTGCCGACCTACCGTCAGCTAGTGGGGTTTCCCCCTAACCAGGACTCTCCCACCAGCGGGGCACCGCCCCAGT